>MJHO01000114.1:0-215000 GCA_002076135.1 Xerophyta viscosa | reverse complement strand
GATTTTGGTAATAACTATTTCAAGGTTAGCTATTGCTGCAATTTGTTTTGTAGTAAGTTATGTTATGGTTTTATAAAGTTATTTAGGCAACACTTTGAATCCAAATAGTTGATGCTCTTTCTCTTATGATTCCCTGTGCATCAAAGCTGCCTTTTCTCGAGAAGTTATTAAATATATGATATGTATACATTGTTTTAATGAATTTAGCTTTTACTGAACTTGTTAAATCATTTTTTTTATCGTTTCAGAAAGAAGATTATAGAATGGCCCTCAGAAAGTACCGCAAGGCTCTACGTTACTTGGATGTTTGCTGGGAGAAAGAAGAAATTAATGAAGGTAAATCATAGGAGCCAGAAATTGTTTGCTTTTATTATGGCTTCAGTCTCACTCCATTATGACAACATTCTTCTTTTTATCTAACTTATATTTGCAGAAAAAAGCTCGAATTTGCGGATGATGAAATCAGTCATATTGACAAACAGTTCTGTAAGTTGCTTCTCAACAGCTTCCCCATAGGTATCTCAATGATTTCCATTTGAAACATGCAAAAGCGTTTTTGTGTCTGCTTTTTATTCTGTGTGTGTGTGTGTGAAGTAATTGGTTGCTAATTCTCTTCTATGCATATTTATTGATGATTGGAAATGACAAGTAAATTATTACTTAGAATCCTAGATGCGAACGTGGCTAATTAAAGTTGAGGTGAACATAGCATTGAGTATATGCATGGTTGTATGCTGCCATTTACTTGGTTCCATCAATGATGAGCTTTGATAAGATGACAACAGAAGGATTTGATTGTTTTGTTGTTAAATATGTAGGGAGAATATATGAATTGCTCGTTTTTGCTAAAAAAAATTTGTCATAGGGCAGTTTTTACGGTATGCATGTGTATAAGAGTTGCACGTACAGGAACGTGAATACTACTCTCATGTGTGCAGTTGGGTTTCCTTTTTCTCATTAAGTGTTATTCATATATTGTTCAAATAATCCATTCTGGTATACATATATTGTTTAAATAATGTATTCTGGTTTGGAAGCAGATGCAACCTCGTGGTTGACTGTGTGTACATAGGGCATGTGAGAACATGGTTGGCTTTTGGCTTTGTGGTGGAATCTTCATTGATCTGCCATTAATGTCCTTTTATCTGCACCTTTTTAAATAGGTATGCAAATTAAAACTGAAAGACTACAAAGGTGCATTGTTGGATGCTGACTTTGCCGTCCGAGAGAGAGAGAGCAATGCTAAAGCATTTTATCGCCAAGGCCAGGTTGGTAGATTACTTTCTTAAGCACTAGATTGTAAACATGTTGTTCGTTCTCTATTATGGGTTCGACCTTAAGATAAATGCAACTATGCTTCTGTAATGTAGCTTCTTGTTGCATCGTCAAATCATGGAAATAAAAATGAGTAATCCAAATTGGGTTTGACCCTCACGAACCAACCAAGGGAATCTATCCTCGGGTTTGACATTTTTTAACTTTTTTTTTTTGTTGTCCGTAGGAACCTAAAGATCATGTAAAATTATTTCTGAAGCAGTTTATTCCTTGTAGTAAAGAAGTTGTTAATTTGGTATATGCAGTAAATTTCATTGAAGTCATTCTCCAGTAGCACAAAACTAGCTGCATACTTCAGGCCAGCCATTTGGATCGTGTTTTTTTTTTCAGAATTAATTGAAGTGTGTTAGTTATGATGTTGCCAAGCTTCTTCTACTCGTGACTTGAATATCTCTCATATCCCCTAATTCTCAAGCCATTCAATTCTTTCTGCAACGACTGTCTTCCAGTTATGTGGATACTTGTCTTTAAGCAGATAGTCATGCTCTCGGATGGAAAGGCCATGACTTGGCAAAAACACACGCAAAATATCATGACTCATTGTAAGTGAAGATGTTAAAAGTAAGCTAATAGAATTTGATCACAAGGAAATTGGGTAACAGGATTTCAAAGAGCGTCAAATGAGAGTAACACTATTGGTGGATTTCCTTCAGATATATGCCTTATTAACTTAATGTTTTCTTGATGATCATTTATACAATAGTTAGGACTTGTTTCATTGCATATCCACAGAATTTTAGCTAGTATTCTTAGCTTTTTAGAAATAAGCTAATAGATAAAGAACTTTTGTTGTATCAGTAGTCCTTATTCTATTTTCGTTGAAGGTGCAAAGCTAACTGAGATGCAAAGACATTTCTGGAGCCCTGTGCAAGGTGCAATAAAAAAGTGTTTGCCTGGTATGAAAGCAAACAAACAACACTTAAATGAGTAAATAATCATAAAAGCCAACAAACAAGATTAAATAAAACAAAACAAAAAAGACTTGTGAAAGATGTAATTAGTGATAGCACTGAGAAGATTTTCTGTGTGTTTTCTCTTGGGTTGGAGGAGATCGCAGAGTGTGTATCCAAAAAAACCCAATCAATTCCAACACCCATTTAGTCTACGCGAATTCCAACGTGCTTCAATCGGGTTTTCACTGCCATTACAATCAATAGATTAATTAAACCTACATTCGGTAATCTAATTGAGAATACATTTTTGAAGTGATCGGTATCTCTCGGAATCGCAATTGTTGATGAATCTGAGCAAAATAGAGTGGACAAAATCTGGAATTGGGGAGACGAGATCAAAGGAAATGATTGACGCAATGAATCAGAATAAATGATGTATCATTTTCCCAAGTTGTTTTGATTCCATTGATAGACACGATTTTCTTCCAAATATTTACTTCCTTTACCGTTGCATGTGATATAAATCACCCGAGGCAAAATACATAGGAATTTCCTCCACCCAATTCAAGCCACACACAGAGAGAGAGAGAGAGAGAGAGAGAGAGAGAGAGAGAGAGAGAGAGAGAGAGAGAGATTTGCAACAATGTCACCAACTCCTAATTTTGTCTGCTCCATTTTGTTCAGATTCATTAACAACTGCAATTCTGACGGTACCGATCACTTTAAAAATTTATTCTCAATTAGTTCACCAAATTTTGATTGATTGATCAATTGATTGTCATGGCAGTGAGAACTCGATGGAAGTTCCTGTTAATATTAGGTCCAAGGGGTTTGAGCCATAGGTAGACATAGATCAGAGGTCGAGTCCGCAGTCTAGTCAGATTTATATTAGGAATATTTTATGAGGCAATATTTGTATTAGACGAGTATCATAGGAGAATATTTATATTAGTAAAGATATTGGAATTTATTTTAGGCGAGATTTATTAGGAGGATATATAGAATAAATATTTGGTAGAATTTTAGAGAACTAGTCTCTATAAATATTTGGTAGGAGTTTTGGCACTTACCGTGAAAGCCCATTGGCTTTCGCCTCTGCTTTGCATGCGCCCCGAACTAGATCTTTTTTTTCCAAGACCAAGTTCGAACTGTTTGAATACTTGTTTGATAAATTCCTATAATTGATTTTCCAGTCCCATAAAGGATATAATTGACAATTCCAACTTGGACATGATGGATGTATTTTTGTTATTGATTATGGAAGAAAATAGTATTTTAAATATCTTAGTTTTGTAAAAGTCGATTTTAGAGCCGCCACCGGACTGCCGATGTTTATACTCGCATCCGGGCCTGCCGACGTAAGCCAACCAAGTCGGTTCATAACAGCGTTGTTAGAATTCGCATTGTTGCATATGTTTCAAAACCCATATGAGATGAAGGATCGATATGGATTATTAATTTATATTGCAAGGCTAAATAGGTGTTGGAATCGATTGGGTTTAATGGATTCGCGATCTCCTTCAACCCAAGAGAGAATGGACGTAGAATTTCTCAGTGCTATCACTAATTAAATCTTCCGCAGCTCTTTTTTTTGTTTTGTTTTATTTAAGTGCTGGTTTGCTTTCATGAAATTTGTTTAATGAGCAGATATACGGTTATTCTATATCTGTTTCTTGCCTAATGCTTATGGTATTAGTTTGCTCTCTCTTTTGTATATTTTTCATACAATTCCACTGTTGCGTGTAGATGTCTTATTGAATATATGTGCAATTAAGTTAATAAAAACCCCTAGCCTCATTATTGTAGTACCAGTGGCGATGTTCAACGAAACTGGAGTTTAAGTCAACATATTAAGTAACTAACACATGTAATCTGTTTCCCTTTGCTAATTTAGGCCCGTATCATGCTAAACGACGTGGATGCTGCTGTTGAAAGCTTCAAGAAGGCACTGGAACTGGCACCTAATGACGGTATTTTGCAGCTTTCCATTGACGTAGTCATGCTTCACTGCATATTTTTGACATGGTATTTTCTATTGCCAATGTTTTTTAGCTGCTATCATAAAGGAACTTAATGCTGCTAAAAAGAAGGTTAGTTGAAATCATGTTAAGACTCATTCCCCAGTTCTGTGTCTATTCTACTTATTTCATTGTCTTTGTGAAAGATTGCTGATCGACGAGATCAAGAAAAGAGGGCTTATGCTAAGATGTTCCAATCATCTGGTGCGCATAACGAGGTTGGCTTATCTGCTTTCGTTGATTTGAAAACTGTTTTATGTGTTTTTTTCTTGCAAAACAGCATGCATTTACATGTTTGATGTTGTGCAGGTTAAAGAAAAATGACTTGGTCTAAGCTACGCCAGTATCCATCAGTTTATTGTTTTACTTTTTTTTTTCCCGGTAACATAGATCAGTTCAGGTAAGTGTGGGCCAAGCTTGTTATACATGGAAATTGTTGTTATTGACTTGTTATAATTAGGCGTACATGATATGACAAGGCTTCCATGTCGTGATACGCTTTTCTCTGTGTGCAGGTATTCTATCTGCATCTGCGTATCTTTTTGTGATCGCTCAGAGAAAGTTGAAATTAGGTACAGGTGTCATCATTTTGTCCAAAAAAAAAAAAAAAAACCAAAACAGTGAAAAATTCGCAGTACTACTTTTTGGCTGCATATGTCGTGAAATCAATGGTATGTATAGACATTTTTGTGTTAAATGTAAACTTGTGCTTTTTTCACTTACATTGAGAATAGTTAATGTGTATTTTTGGAAATCACTATTTAATTTATCTCTAATTCTTGTTAACTGATGTTTAGTACTTTAAAAGAAAATAAAATAAGTAGGCTAAAATAAATTCATTAACTAGAATTTGATTGCAACACATCGAGGATTAGTATATAGCAGAATACTAGCAGTTTAAGCTACTAAAGTATTTCATGGTGGATGCAATGATTCTTGTTTTCATTGCACAAGTTTGGAAGCATAAAAAAATAGTAGTACATAGCAGAATAAAAACTTGGAAGAGAGAAGAAATAGAGAAAAATTTGGTGGTTTTGGACTGTAGAGAATGGTATTTATAATGCCCTTTTGACCCATTAGAAATCTGATGTTGACAAGTCAATTTCCACTTTAATCAGCGTACTTAGATTAGAAATACCGAGGTATGGCTCAGTTGGTTTGTAAGTTGAGTTATGTTATTGAGGGACTTTTATAAAGTCATTAGGAATTCGAGCATGTAAAAAATACTATAATTGTTCGACTTTCTGAACAAAAGTAGTCTTATCCTTTATAAGAGTGAGGATTCTCGTGAGGAAATTAAAAAAAAAAAAAGAAATATGGATAAAATGAATATGAAATTATCTTTTAAAACCTTCATTCACTCTAAAGCTGTTCTAAATGTATATTTATTCATTAATAAATAATCATGAATGCAAACTAACATAACTTGAACAGAACGAAAAAAGACATGTGGAAGATGCTATGGCAAATGCGTGGCAGCATGCCTCCGACGCTCAGACTTCTCATCTTTGCGCCACTGCCGAGCTCCTTCGTAGCTCCTTCAACTCTGTAACTCTAAGAATTCCAAGAACAAGCAGCGCAACAATTCTAGATCATGCAAGAACATCTCCACCATTAATGGAAGCTTCAGAGCTAATAATTATTTCTTATACCAACTTTCTCAAGTTCAATCCGCACCTCTTAGCTCAAGCATTTTCTTTCAATGGCCAAGCATGAATCAAGTGGCACCACCACCTATCACTGAAGAGGGTTATAACTAGATAGCATAGAAGGTGGATCGGACAGCGATGGAGTGGAGAAGGAGGATGAGATGCCGTCCCGCATCATGTGAGACGTGTGGCAACATTTGATAGCACGATACGAAGATTGCTTATTTGTATGGCACACATAATAAAATTAATCTATCTTAATAGGTTAACACGTTAGGAGAGTCTGAGATATATCACTAAGTTGTGAATATTGCGTTAGCATTAAGAAAAAGTTTAAGAAGTGGGAAAAATAAAGCAAAGACAAAAGGAATTGAGAGCCAACATCCAACTTTTGTATCTAATTAGCACTGTTCAAGTCAAGCATCCAACAACCCATGTTTCAAATTTCCATCATTTGAATTTGTTAGTTGCCCACTAAGCTACTTAATAGATAGGTGAACACGCAAATTTGACTTCTGGAAGTGAATTTTGGCCAGAAGAAGTGACTTCCCTGCCACTTTTGGGCAAATAAACAACATGGTGAGTGTAGATAACCATAAAACCCAGGGGGCTATCTGTAAACTTACCCCTACGAACAAATCTATATAAGATTCTTTTCATTTGCTAGCTGCTTACCATCTTAATCCATCTTTAAGAGCAAAACCCCCAGAAAGAAAGTTCGTAAGATCTCAGGATGGCTTTAAGGGCTGGTGGAGTTCTAGGTTTTGGAGTAATCTTGCTTGCAGCCTTCTTCCCAGAGACAGCCATGGCAGAAAGGATTGTAGTTGGAGGCTCTGCTCACTGGACCTTTGGTTTCAACTACACGGATTGGGCTCTCAAGACTGCACCATTCTACCAAAAAGATGTTCTTGGTAAGTTTATTCTCAAGCTTCTTCTCAAAAAAAAAAAAAAACCTAGGGCCCAAAAATATTGCCCTAGTTACTCTGTACTCTTAAAAAATCCACCACCAACTTCATATATATGCGATTGTGAATTTAGCCATCACTTCTGAAAGTTAATGTGGTCATCAGCAACTTAAACGGTACACATAATATTTGACTAGCAGAGAACTTTTTTTACTCTTTGGGGTTTGTTATATTTAAAAGTTCACGATTAAAAGTGATTAACTTTGAAAGTTTATAATTTTGTAGTGTTCATGTACGATCCTCCAAACGCCACCACACATGCGCATAGCGTATATCTTATGAAGAACTTGAGGAGCTTCGAGTCATGCAATTTTACAAAAGCAACGATGGTAGGCAACATAACACAAGGCGGAGGGAAAGGATTCGAGTTCACCTTGAAGAAGAGGAAGCCTCACTACTTCGCCTGCGCCGAGAGGGCTGGATTCCACTGCACCGTCGGACAGATGAAGTTTTCTTTGCTCCCTCGTCATTCTTCTTGCCGCCCGTAATCTAATTTCTGAGAACACATATTGATGCTCCGGAGTTACGTTAATTATAATTTATGATCCATTTGATATTTACTTTTATTTATAATATAAGTATTTGAGAAAGTCTTATTTACCTTCTTATAACTCGGAAGGCTGTAAAATCTCATTGTTAGAGCACATAAATCAGGTGCGATTGTCTGATGGTGGAATCATGGTGAGTGTCATCCGACAAGTTACGTATTACGATAGTTGCATAAAATAGACCGAGTACGAATATGATTTCCTAATTAGTACTCTGAAAATATTATGGTAATGTGCCATGTACCATATAATTAGTACTTTATATATTTAAGAAGCACAGATTTGGACACAACACAGACACAAAACACGATAATTTTTTTTTAAAAAAATAGGGCATACATACAGTTTGGGCAAGATAATTGAAAATATAAATATCAAAAAATAATTTATATATTTATATATAAAATATAATAATATTTAATAATAAAATTTTTAGATAATTTAATATTTCATATATATGAGATAAATTTAACAAGTAAGAGTGTAATATAATCAATAAAAAATAAAAAATATAATAATTATGTATATTACTGTATCATATTACTTAACGTTATGTATTGTTAGTATTATATAATATTTTATTTTTTTAAAAAAAAATCTAAAAAATTATATAAATACGGACATGCGTATTGGACAATTTGTATGGCGTATTCGACATGCATATCCGAAATTTTTTATTTTATTATTCTGACACGTATCTGGCGTGTTCGTAGAGTGTTGCTGTCGGACAATGTACGGATACCATACTAGATTGATTTGACGTGTCCTAAGATCCTAGCCATATATTGAGAAGAAGGAAGGAAATGAGAACATAGGTGCATTACTTTACAGAAAGAAATTCTCTGCCCTTACTCTATGTCTCCAATCTCTGTCTCCATGCTCTAAACAAATATATATATATATATTATTATATATATATATATATATATATATATATATAAATATTTAGAAAAAAAATTAACTAAAATTTGTAGAATTGATTGGATTGATAAACTTTTATTATTATTTTTTTTTTTAAAAAAAAAACTTTAAATAGATGTTCTAGAGCCATAATGTCATAATGGGATTTTATAACTATTTTTAAACCCGTTAAAATTTTGGGGCTCCCAAACACTTTATTTAAAAATATTTTTGAAAAAAAAACTTTTAATATAAAAATGGCTAAAATTTAGTAAATACCCCTCTACTATATATCTTTGGACACTCTGATGCCCCTATACTTATTTTCGTGACTTTCATACATCGTTATTATTAATTTGGGAACGCGATTACCCCTGAAGAGAATTTATTATTAATTTACGCTGATGTGGCAACCAATTAAGTATTATTTAATTTTTTTTAATAGAAATATGAATATTTTGGTAATTTTTTAATATCCAACTAATATTAAAAAAATTATTTTAAAATATTTTAATTGTGCCACAATCACGAGATTAGTGACGTATCAGCCTAATAAATCGAATAAAGGGCCATCGCATTTCTAAATTTAAGTAGGAAGGGTATGAAAGGTCCAAAAATAAGTTGAAGGGTATGAGTACCCAAAAGTCGATATAGTAGACGGGTATTTACTAAATTTTGGCCTATAAAAATTGTAGATCTCATCATAATTAACAACTTTTATTTTAAATTTTTTTTTCAAAAAATAAATATAAATATTTATTTGAAGTATGCAGATGAAAATTAGGCACATAAAGTGGATAGGGAATTTCTGTCCTTACTTTACAATATTTAATCGGAAATATTTTCTGCCTCAAAGTTTATCCCATGTTACGAGTCAAAAGATTCGAATTTTCCAATTATAACTAAAATTGATCTTATAGATTAAATTTAAGGACAATTGCACTGTATTTCTTCCATATTATTTCAACATATTTAAGTTTTCGAAATTTTTCTTTTTACACTTTACTTTTTTGACACCTGTTAATGAAGTTATAGCACATTTTAATATATTTTTGACATCTTCGATGCACTTCGACACTTTGCATATTAACACTTTTTAATAAGTTTCTAACATCATGATGCCAAATTTTGATACGTTCATGTCAAATAATAACACCGTAATATCATTCTAATAAATTTAACACTTTTGATAACTTTTGACACTCTCCATAAAAAGATCTAAGCGTAAATTTTATTTTTCAAATGGACTACAATATAAGGTTAACTCTTGCATTGAACTGCAATGTAACTCTCCCTTCAATTTAACACATTTATATCTAAAAGGAGTTTGAGAAAAATACTATTTACCGAATTGAAATGTAAATGACTAATTAGAATTATCATATTTTTAAATGAATAATAATATATCAAAGAGTTCTAACTTATGACATTTGACGCTTTTCATTATACATATTAGTTTTGTACGGATGTTAGTGTGATATATAAATGGTGATGTTAAAATTTTAGTTTCTTATATTTTCTTATATTTTAAATGCTATAAAAATTTATAATTATTTTTATTAAAATATTATATTATTTTACTATATATTATTAGAGTTAAAATAAATATTATATATTGAGTTACAAATAAATATTATTATTATATATAATTTTTTTTTTAAAACGCGCATAAATTATGTTTGTATCAAAAAATTTTTTTTATAAAAATAAAATAAATTTATATAATATTTTAAAATAATTAAAATATTATATGGTATAATATTTTTGATCTCTCAATTTTATAGATTTATATATAGATTTATGATTAACGTGTTAACCAGCCCGACTTTAACACACCGGCGTTGCTTGGGGTTCTTTAAAAGCCTCAATCGGGCCAAAAGATTCTGCTGTACACTGCTGAATGTTGATGGTCCATTCTTGGAAATTCGAAGAGGAGATAATCTACAAACAGGGACGCTATGCCATGCCTGGGGTGAGCAGATGCAAGATCGGTTGTAACGGCGGTGGAGGCGGCGGCGATGAGCGTATTCGGCGGCGATAGCTGGTCGAGGGAGGCGCAGAATCGGAAGCGCAGGGTCGACGACCTGTTTATCTCAAGCAGGGGCGGCGGCGGCGCATCCTCCGCCGACTCATACAAGAAGCTTTCTAATGGAAAGTTTGCCTGTCTTGTCTGCCCCAACTCTCCCATCCTCGACACTCCACTTATGGTTTCTGTAAGTTCGCCCAAAACGAAAACCCTAACTCCCTTAATACTGTTGTCGCTCGACCAGTCGCTCCCAAGGTTACTACTTGGTGCACTAAAGATTGGATGGGTTTTTATTAGGTGATGGTGGTGGAGTGATAATCAGGTGTGACCCTTGGAGTGTGAAAATGGAATTGGTATCCCACTCATTACTGAAGGGGGTTTGGGAATTAAAAATCTCATAAATGCGGGAATCTTCATTCTCCGCCGGCGCCGAATGAAAATGATTCCAAATTCCTTCCCGACCTAAACACCATCAATCAGAATGGGCTTTGCTACACATTTGTTATGTTGGTGTTAGAATACAATATTCAAGCTTTGCACGACTAAGATATATCCTGTACTGCTGCATATACCTTGCAATGAGTACGTCGACCACATGTTCCAAGATTCATGAAGCCTTGGGTGCATCTGAATGTTTTTGAGCTCTTATGAAAGTACACGTATGTATGTAGCTCATTAGGATGTATTCACTACTTGCTGTATATCAGGATATGTGCATCCTCGATATTTTCAAAAATTCACAGGGTCATATGCGCATGCAAGTGCTAATGAGCTTGCTATCAGCTTTCAATTAAAAAGTGAATGCTGAAAAAAGAAATGAACAATAAAGCGAAAAACCTAAATCTAAATTAAGAATATTTTGGTGATTTTACCTAAAATAAGGCAACATTTGCAATTAAAAATTAACTTAAAACCAAAACCATAAACAGTCCTCATCCATCTTTAGACTGCCTTAGTGTTTCCTTGCTTTCTAGGTAACCTTGGAGTTCCTAGTAGAAACTGATTCGAAGGGGATGCGATTAGCCCTCACAAATTACAAGTCACAATCACAGAGAATAATAACTAGAGTTTGTTGTCAAAGTGAAACTCAAACAAAGAGTTGTAAGCTAATCTCAATAATATAGCAACAAATTAAGATTCAAGAGCTTGGCATACCAAACATGAATTCTTAAATCAAGTAAAGCAGAGAATGGAAGTAATTGGAAGCTGGCCTAGGAAGAACGTGATCACGGACAACTGTTGACCGTATGCAGGCTTGCTCATGCAACTGTTCTCAAGGCCCTAGCTAGGGCTCATCCCCTCACATGAATGGATGGAATCCTTTAGATCCTTCTCCTTGATGCCCCTTGATAATAATGACTAGTTAATTAGGGTAGTGTTAGTAAAAGAAGTAGATTGAAAGAGAGAGATAAAAATAAAACTCCTTGCGACATGCTATTTGAAGCTTCCTAATTGAATTCAGAGAATGTTATGCTGTTTCATCCGTCTTCTTCTTCCACTTGAGTTGTATCGAAGCTTCTAATGCATAACTGATTGTAGCTAGCCTCTAAGCAGCAATAATGCAAGTCGGTGAGCTTCTCCAGGAGCAATCTGTTATGACTCAGGAGATGACCCAGGATACGCATGTAGAAAGGACAAGTATAAGCACAGGCACGGGGCCTACTCAACGGCAACAGATCCAGTCCAGCACAGGCCTACGCGCCTATCAACGGCGTAGAGCAAAAGGAGATATGCCAGGGACCTAATCAGCATGGAAAGAAATATTAGTAGAAGAATAGAATATGGTAGGAGATATATAGGAGCATATTATGGTAGTTGAAGATATAGGAGCATATTATGGTATTAGGAGATTTAGTAGGATTTGGAGTCTTAGCAGTTGTACGGCTATCAAAGCCTATATATATTGATGTACTGCACACTTATTGTTGATGGAGAATAATAGTATTCGTTAGTAGTAAACCTAGTTAGCATAGTCATATCAAATTGGTATCAGAGTCTCGTCGCCAGCCGTAATGTCGAAAGGAGGCCGGCCAAACCCTTCCACTAGTGAAGGGGCAGCTCCGTAGAAGGGAGGGAGCAAAGCAGTAGAAGGCAACGTCAACGTTATGCTCGACGAGATACTAAGAGTCCAGAGAGAAGATATGAGGAATTTTATGGAGGACATGAAAAACTTATTCAAGTCGTTCTTATTTTCACAATAGGCTGCTCGAGCTCTGCCAACTTCATCCAGTACCAACCCACCCGATCCTACCGTTGTGCCCCCGACCAACAGGTCCAACGCCACTTTGGACAATTCACAACGGAGTGTACACCTTCCCCGTCTCCGCCAATGTACTCACCATCCGCTGCGCCGACCTACGTTCTGTCCATCTCCTCGGCGTCCCCTTTTTCTGCGAATCGCGAAAGCCACAAGTTTCTTTGTTTCTCTGGCGAGGATCCGGAAGAGTGGTTATACAGCGTGGAAAAGTACTTCAAGTATCACAACATCGGGAGTGATCCACACAAACTTGCCACCATGGCTATGCACCTAAGGGGGAAGCAAACCGCTGGTACCAAAGCTCCGAACAATCTTACCCCGTCCACTCATGGCGACAATTCTCGGACACCGTCATGGATCGATTCGGACCTAGTGCATTCGGCAATGTTAGTTATACCCTTGGGACTTCGTCAAAGGGTACTGTTATCGAATACTAAGCAGCATTTGAGGAACAAAAATCCCGGCTGCCTTGGTTACACGAAGATGACCTAATTGGAAGATTTTGCTGTGGACTACAGGACCGGATCGCCATCAGGGTTTTGGCCCATAGCCCACGAGATTTGCAAGCAATCTACATGCTGGCCCGTTTATTTGAGGAAGATTAAAGGTTGGAGAGACGCACCCCCAATTACTCGTCCAGCGGTTGATCGCCTCTCTGGTCCAAGCAAAATTCAGCGGTCAAACCAACAGCCGCCGAACCCACCATTGTCCCACCGGCGTAACCATGAAATTTAGGGAGGACGACCTCCCTATCATGGGCCGACATGAAAGATAGCCACTCCTGGGGACTATGCTTCTATTGCGATGAAAAATATGACCCGTCCATCCCTGTCGAGTACGGGCGTGCAAGTTGGAAGGATGTGAGGACGATAACGACAAAGAAGACTGCTTCGAGCACACAAGAATGGAGGACGTACAGATCTCTCTCCACGCTATCCACGGAATGGCAGGACCTCAAACAATTCGACTATTTGGGCACATGCTAATCGACCCCGGAAGCACACATAACTTTATTATGGAGTCTTTAGCCAAACATTTACGACTGACGGTCGTACCCGGACGTCAACTACAGGTAGAAATTGTTGATGGACCCCCTTACGCCATCAATCATATATATTCACAAGTACCACTCTCTGTAGGAGCGAAATTTCCGGTCGACTTCTACCCATTTCCATTTGGGGGGGGGGTTGACACAGTGGTCAGCATACATTGGCTCCAGACGCTATGGGATGTCCTTTGCAACTGGGTAGATGGTAGTATGAAATTCGCTTGGCACGGTAGGGACTACCAATTGAAAGGGATCCATGAAGAGGAATTACAGACAACAAGGTACGGAAGTCAGGCAGCTGTTTTGCGGTACGTATCATTTCTGCAGAGTCTACCGAGGAAGCACCCGCTGCAGTCTCTCCAGAACTGCAGTAGCTACTTGACCGGTTTCTGTCATTATTTTTAGATATGAAGGGCTTACCCTCGACAAGCGCATGTGATCACAAGATTCCCATCATACCAGGAGCACCAGCCGCAAACGTCAGACCTTACGGCTACCCGGTCCTACAAAAAGACGAGATTCAGCAAACTGTACGAGAGATGCTACACGCTGGCATTATTCGCAGCAGCACCTCAGCCTTTTCCTCCCCCGTCATCTTGGTCAAGAAAAAGGATGGATCATGGTGATTCCGTGTCGACTATCGAGCGCTCAATGCCATCACCATGAGACAAGTTTCCTATTCCGGTCATCGATGAGCTCTTAGATGAACTATATGGCGCCTGCTTCTTCTCTAAATTGGATCTTAAATCCGGATATCATCAGATCCGGGTTAGTTAGGCAGATGTTCATAAGACCGCCTTTCGAATGCACGAAGGTCATTATGAGTTTCTAGTAATACCTTTCGGCCTCACTAATGTGCCTTCCACCTTTCAGTCCCCAATGAACGAGGTATTTCGACCTTATTTCGCAAGTTTGCTCTGGTTTTCTTTGATGATATCCTAATCTACAGCTCTAGTTGGGACGAACATCTTCGTCACCTGTCCATTGTCTTAACAGTTCTCTGTGATGGACTGTTATCTACTGAGTCGGTTAAGAGATCTAGCAATGTAGTTGGGGTAAGTTAAGACCCATTTTGAAATGGTATACATGTCATCCTTCTTTATGTCATCAAAGCACGTAAGTTTTCTAATACAAGAAATGTTTTAGCTGGACATAATTTCTTTGTAGTGTTATCATTGAGATCTGGGAAACAAGATAAAAAAGAATTTAAGTAGATGGATGCCTTCTTACTATTTTTCGGTTATCTAACTAACAACTCCATGTTGATGCCTTCGTACAAGAAGAAACTGAAGTGTCAAATTAATGTCATCGCTGAAATTTGTAATATTCTATTCAATTTCACCAAATTGTTTATTAGTCTTGTGAGGAGCAAGTCAATAGTGTCCTTATTGGAGTTTCCCCATAAATGCATGTTCTTAATACTCAGTACTAGCTATACACTGAGCTTTCATGTTTGTTCCATATTCCAAAAATTACTCCCTTTGCTTTTCTGGGTGGCAGATACATTGTAAGGGATCTCGCCATGTTGCTGCTGAGATCTGGCTTAAGGAACAGGAGTTATTAAAAAGCGAAGAACTAAAGAAGAGGATAGCTTTATCGTCTGATTCTGACAACTCCAAAATGGTACGTTCACACAATCGCGTAGTGCCATCAATGCTACGTGATAAGCCTTTGATTGAGCAGACACGGAAGGCAATTCTGGAAATGCAATCTAATACGGTCAATTCGTTCCAAACTCTAGTATTAAAGGCGATCACATGGAATCAAGTAGAGGAGTTTCTCCATTTAAAGGACCAGTCCTGTTCTACCTTGAATGCCAACATAGAACCTTTAAGCAATTTCAGACCAAATGGGCATGACATTAGCAAGGGAAAAAGTCCAGAGGCGACTGAAGTCAATTGGAAGCCCCTGCTTGAGCAGGAAGTGGATTTTCGTAAGCGACGAGAGAAAGAGCTAAAGTTTATAGCTGCAGGATGGAAGCGGGATTGCCATGGGAAGTGGTATCAAGATGAAAATGTAAGTATTCGTACTTTTTTGTCGTCTTTGAGGAACATTTACAGGAAGTTATTGTGTATGTTTGCCTTACCCCATATTCCATTTTACTAGTTTGGTTACTTACTAGTGATAATGCCATAGTTGTTAAAGGCGCTCCTAGGCCCACCAACAGAGTTTGCGCCCTCCTCAGGTCAAGGCGGGCTCACGTTCGAAAGGCGTGCGCGTCTATCAAGGCGGGCTCATGTTCGCCCCTCCTCAGGTCAAGGCGGGCTCACGTTCGAAAGGCGTGCGCGTCTAGTGCGTCTCGGCGCCTTGGTCCTAGGCTTGTCCAAGCGCGCCTTTAAAACCCTAAGCTAGTGGCAACCCTAAAAGCGGAAAGAAAAGCGAAAAGAGGTTCACCTGAATCCTAAACTATCGGCGATAGTCTATTACGAATTTATATTAACTTATCGATGACAATGTTGTTAAAGGCGTGCCTAGGCGCGTTAGAGGCAATTGTGCCCGCCTAGATCCACGGACGGCGTGCGTGCAAGAGGCGCCGCTTACGCCCAGGCACGCCTCTTGCACTTCATAGTTTAAAAGAATGCCCCATTTCCAAAAAAATTCCTAGCTTAGTAGGCGCACAGAAGGAGAGAAGAAGAAGAATAATAAGAAGTGACTGCCTGTTATGGATATATAGCTATAAATCAATTACCATAATATAGTTAAAAAATAATACTATAATATTAGAATAATAATAACTAAAATCATTCATTTCTTAAGTTGCTATATATAAATCTTTAATTCTAAATTAGCTAATTTTATATTAAGTGTGTTCAAATTTATGTTTGTTAAATATATATTTTATTTTAAAAAAATTGCGCCACGTTTATAAGGCCCGCGCCTCGCCTCGCGCCTTGCGTCTAGGCTCCGAAACCATCCTTGCGCCTTGGTGCGCCTTTAACAACATTGGATAAAGCGAAAATGCACCTCAGGGCATTTATCTTACGTGGAAGTATGTCAGTCCTAGCACTTATTTTGTTTAAAGTATGCTCGTTACCTTTGCCAGGAATGTGATTTTTCTGGGCTGAAAATTTTACTACTGTGCATGAAATTAAGAATTCCAAGAATATGTTGGGCCTATCATTGTGAGAATCCTAAGTGTGACATGTTTTGTCAGTAACCTAGAGTAGCGCTGTTACATTAGCCCTAAAAGTTGCGGTTAGGACTTCAGAGTGCTATTCTCGACTGATTTTTGTGGACCTTTTCTATCTACAGGCTGAATTTGATTCAGATTTTTGTGGAACTTTTCTTTCTACAGGCTGAATTCGATTCAGATGAGGAGGATCCAAATGTTGTTCTTGAGTAAATAGCTATTCATGTCACAAGAAGGTTCAATGCCAGCTTTCTGCCGAGACATAAATAGCTATTTTTTGTCCTTGAAATGAACAGCAAACTTTAGCAGTGGATATAATTCAAGATCTTCAAGATGATGCCCATTGTAAAGTTCTGGATACAGGGGAAAAGAGAATCTCATGAGCAGTGAATCATTATCATCCAAGGTTCAGGATGATGTCCATTGTTTGGGCTGCCTTTTGCTGGTGACATTCTTCATGAGCAGTCCCCATTCAGTCTTTATGCCAGAACATAATTGCTGATTCATCTTTACAAGATGATCATTTGAGATCTGTCTCTATTTAGTTTGTTATAATAATTACGTATCAGCTTTGTACTGCATTTTCAAATAAATTACTATGTTTCTTCTTTAATTCTAAATCAAGTATATATATATATATATATATTCTCAAAAGATTCTCTAAATAGGTTTGTGATGGCTTAACGTTTTTGCAGATTATAAAATTTTTAGAGCTTCGAAACATTTACGCAGGAATATTTTTAAAAAATATTGTTAAATATTTTATAAGTTATAGAATATACCTCAATATATTTTTTATACAAATTTTTTAAATATACTGATATATATTTTTTGAAAGAATTTTATATTTTGGAAAAAAATCAGAAGTTTATTTGGTAAAATTTTGCAAAGAAATAATTTTTCAACAAAACTCCTAGTTTGTTTCTTATGAAGTCAAAAGCAATTGGTTAGCATTACCGTCCGCATCTTTCTTTGTAACTATGTACAGGCTTATTTTAGACATAAGTGCACTATTTGACATGAAAAAAATTGCATTTTTTTGACACTTGTCTAAATCTTCAAACTATTTAAAGCTGCATTTTGTGCCAGATGAGCTTGGTTATGAAGGCTTGCCATGATTGATGTAGGTTAATTCTGTGGGCCTGTGACCGCTTATGAACCCAAATTTCTTATTTTGGCAGGCTATTAATATATCAAATCTTAATTCTGGATTTGGTAGTGAATTAAGCAAGTCCATGATTCTTTTTTTTTTTTTTTTAATTTTTTCAATAAATTTTCCGCAACTATACAATGCGGCCCAATAACGATAAAATGATTTGGAGGCCTGTGTGTCCCAAGAAACAGTTTTTATTCGCCTGTGCAAAATGCTCATACAAATTTTTAAATTAAAGAAATTTAATCCATATCCCAGATCCTACCGGTTGCTACACATCAGAATCCTGTATCAGACTCACAAGGTGAGTTTTTCTAGACAGAGACCTAATCCCCAAACTTACCGGGTAGTGCCCGTCCCTCGTCTCTACCCACCGGAATGTCCGGTCATCATTCGACCCCAACTATATAAACATTCTTGCTTAGCTGATGCTGTTCTTCATTCTCCTTAATGTTTGCTTGCTTCTACATCTCGCCTAAGAATCAGTCGACTAAATCCTCTATTTCTCTCTTACGACTTGCATAATTCGACCTTTGCGTACTTCATAAGGTAATTACAGATCTGGATTTTTTGTATGAGTTTTAATTAAATTTTTATTTTTCCCTTTTTTTTATCAATTTAGAAATTATAATTCTATTGGAGCTATGCTTGATTGATTAAACTCGATTGCTTGTTTGGTCGTGGATCTGTATGGTTTTTTATTCATGTACTTAGCTGATTTGAGTAGTTCAGGGAACGCATATCTACTTGTTTTTTGATCTGTTTGGTTTCGTATGATGAAATCGCTTGAATATCTTTTTTTTTTTCGTTTTTAATTTCTTCTGGGAACCCTGCCCAGCCTAGGTGGCTGTGACCCCGTCTTCACCAGCCGAGGCCACGTATGGTATGCGTGCTAACTCTCATGCGCATTGTTCCACAGGGTGCTCTCTTAGCTGTGCTTTACCATGTGACCAAGCGCTTAAGCCGCTGGGCCACCCACTCGAGGCTTATTCGTTCCAGGTTGAATAAAATTTGGGAACATTTGTGCTTCTTCTTTGGAGGATCAAATTTTGTTATGTGATTTCTGCTCTATAATTTTGTAGTTATTCTTGATATTGTGGAAAGTTGGAAGTATCTCTGAGTAAAAGTCAAAATGCTAAAGGGATCTTCTCTCTCTTTTTTTTATCAGTGGACTTTTGCTATTTATAGTGGGATTGTATGCGAAAAATTGTGTTATACTTTGACTAATATCAGAATGCAGAAAACTGTATTATAGTAAATATGTTCCCTTCACAATTTCAGGTCAAAAGTTGGGTCAAGTCCATGCCATGCAGTTTGATGATCCAGAATTTGTTCCTATCACAATGCAATGATTTTTAAATCATAGAATAGAGTCTTTATATCAGATGTTGTGGATGATTATCTGTTATGAAATCAAGATAAAACTCGCAAAAAAAAGATGAATTACAAAAGAAGAGTCAAGACACCGATATACGTGGAAAAACTTCTTAAATCGGGAAAAAAGCCTATGGGGAGAGCCCTGAGAGAAATCACTAAATACGGTAAAGATATTATAAGGAATCACACATCTCACCCAATCTCAATCTTCACCTTTGGTAAAACAACAACCCTCAATTTCTCAATAATTACAAGGACGCCCAACGTTACACGATCTCCTGTAGGCTAAATCTCGAGTCGCCAAATTGCCGTCTTCGTATCACTTAGAAAAACCCTAAGAAGGTCTATTTATAGCCATATCCTTTCCTGAGACCTTAAAATATTCCAAGAATACTTAGGAGATATTTTTGCCAAAAAATATATTTTTTGGTCAACTGTAGGCACATATCTCTCCAAAAAACTCCTATTTCTTGGTCAATTAAGATTTGCTTGAATTAGTTGCTAAAAACAAGTAAAAAAATTCAACATTATCTGAATGCGGAGTTGCAAACTAGTCAACAGCCTTTTAAAGCCTTTGGCTAGGTATATTGAAGTGCGATGTTTATTGTTTACTTTTAGCCACTGGCTTTGTTACTTGTTAAAGACATCCCTTAATTGTGTCTCAATGGTTCCTGCCTTTAGCTAACTATAATCCTAGAACATGATGCGAGTTTGAACCATGCTGAAGTTGGTCCGAGGTGGATCTGACAAGTTACTTCTGTATCCTGTCGACTAATCGTGGCACCATCCTGAAGCATCAGTATTGGGTAAAGTTGACCTTGGTTAGAATCACTACCGATTCCCATTAGGGGGAGTTCTGCACAAGATATCGGATAATTTGGTTTTCTATAAGCCAATCTTGCTGTACAATCTGAACTTCTCTGATTGTTTCACTTGAGACACCCATTTGAGTTAGTTGAGTCCCTTTGGTAGGTAGTAATTTCCCTTCCTAGCCTATTTGGTGGGCAGGAACAAGCAAGGACTTTTATTGTTCTTTGTAAAATGTTATTGCTGTTCTTTATACATTGGTCGTGTACTTTTGACACACTAATAGCACAAAACTTGTCTCCTCATATTCAACTATTTGGGTCCAATGGATCACTCATCAATAATAATTGGTATTTGGTTTAGATAATTGGGTTATAAAGTTATAAACAAACCTTGCATCAGTCCTATACTTGATGTGGGACTGTGGATCAAAAGGAAAGCTTAATGGTCAAGCCACTGTATCTATGTGATTGTCATCCAGTTATGATTCACTAATTTGGTTCATTTGTTTAATTTATTGTCATTAGTTGACCGAATCTTAGTTTGTTTGGTGATAGTTCTTGTGCTTGGATCCCACTTATATTCTCCTTAACTTGCAAAATTGTCTTTTGATTATTGGTTCGTTTCTGGCTGCTACTTTAATATGCTATAGTCAACTTGAAGGGCGTGATAATTTCTTTATTCTGATTTCTGATTGGATGCTTCTTTTAGATAGATGGCCGACGAGGAGAAACAGGGAGAGGGAACATCCACACGTGGAGCTGACTGGGAAGTTGTCTCTCTCACAGCTTCCACTTATGCTGCTGCACCTGGTCCTGGGAAATTTGACTTAGATGAGCATTATAAAGAAAACACTAAACAAGAACAGGATACTTCAATGTACATGTCTGAGCACTTCGTATTTCCACCTAGTGAACATGAGAATCTTCCAATAGAATCTGACTACAGTGAGCCTGATAACCAAGATCCAGTTGAGAATGAAGGTGGCGGATCCTTTATATCTCATGATGATTATTCGAAGACCAAGACCGATGATAGTATTGATGCTGTCCAATTCATTGATAATGAAAATATAGGCTCGGTTTATGGTATGGAGCTCAAAGGAAAATTGGATCCTGAAGGTTCAGACTTGGTTGGGGAAGAGGATAATATTTATCATTCTTCTAATGTAGGTGGCTTCCATGATGACCAGGATGATACTGACGATCATTCTTGGGGAAACCTTGATTCTCCTAAAAGGCCAAGAAATCCTAAAGAAGCCAACCTCCCTTGTGATGCTTGGTGGAAAAGGAATGCAGCATGTTTGTACCGCCATGCCAAGGAAGCCAACACATTCTGGTCCATAGTTGTTGCTGCTGCAGTGATGGGGCTTGTAATTTTGGGTAGTCGGTGGAAGCGGGAAAAACTGCAGCTTCAGCATGCTAGATGGCACTTAAATGTAAATGATGAGGTATTTTGATAAAGTTATTCAATATGTGATCCCTTACTATGCTCCTCAAATGTTGAACATCCATAGTTTGGATAGATTGCTGTTTTATATTGGTTTTTGCTTACTTTTTGAGATTTTATGAGACTTTCTGGTTATGGCCAAAAGAGTTT
This sequence comes from Xerophyta viscosa, assembly GCA_002076135.1. Classification (NCBI taxonomy): domain Eukaryota; kingdom Viridiplantae; phylum Streptophyta; class Magnoliopsida; order Pandanales; family Velloziaceae; genus Xerophyta; species Xerophyta viscosa. The sequence continues at coordinate 193,295 of MJHO01000114.1, read as the reverse complement.
AACAAGTAGGTATGACTAATTGTAAACAATAAAGCTAGTATTTCTAATTGTTGCAAAATTTCAGGCTTATGAATTTGCAAAATATAAACCAGACGTTTCAAGAATATCCAGTATCAGGCATTGTCTAATTTGAATATTAATGGATCTGACAACCTGCATAGATTAGTAGCTGTTCTTGTATCCTCTTTGCATAAGGTGCAATTTGGAATGAGTCTCTCTATCTAGTGTAACTCGGCATAAAATTATAATGTCGTTAGCATATATAAAGTCTCATGAAACTAGTCAAGTTAATATATTACAACATATTACCTTTTAAATCAATTTTTGGTCATATTGGTTTGCCTGCTTACTTTTTCATCTTCTTTCTTCTTCTTCAACCTATGAAGTAAATAGAATTGCAATATCCATGTTCCTGCATAGTCCTCTTGGATTGAAAATTCGCACACGGTATTTAATCATCTAAAAAAGGTCATTTTATCTTGGGATAAAATGTGGCTCTTGAAATCCCTAAAGCTCTCATTTTGGTGACCTTGCTTTTGGTTTATTTATCATGTGAAATGTTCATGAAATGTAATATTCATCTATACGGCTTTCTGCAAAAAAGAAGATTTCTTGATGACTAAAGAAAAGATGGACATTGTCGTCATGCGCCATGGAGTGAGAGACTTATTTGATAGTAGCATATTTGAGTCACTGCATTAAGCACTGCATATGTTTACGTTGCAATTTGCTAACCAGAAATGGTAGGCATATTAAATTACGTGGTGCATTGGGATTATCAAAGAAGTGAAATCCCTAACACTTATATTTGAGTACCGCAGTATAAAGGTTCTGTTATTTCTATCAACATATTAATAGCACTTGATTAAATGTAGTTTTGAGGAACTTGTATTTAGAATTGCTATGTGAGCGTAGGTCCTACTATGAATTCGGTGTCAGAAAGTATGCTCGAAAAACATCATGTGCAGTGGTTTAGTAAGTTTGTTTTTTAGATGGTTGAAGGTCTTTAAGGCTTTTTTTCATCCTTGTCTCTATTTCTCCATGTTTTTTCCTTTGTTTCTCTTTTGCAAATTGTTAAATAAACTGCTTTTGATTTGTTGACAGGGTCGTCATCATCTATTAAATGTCTTCAGCTTTTTGCCTTTAATGCTGTTACCAACTGTTTTTGGTTTAGCAAATGGGAGATGGTGTCCATTTACAATAGTAATACCATTATTAACATTACATTAATTATAATCCTATATTCCGATGACCTAAATAATTAACTAATGATATATTATATCTTGTATGATGCACTTTGACATGATATCCTATTATTTGTTTCACATCACCATTCTTATTGTGATGTATCCATTTGTCTATTCATTTTTCCAATGGAAAATTCTATCGCAAAATTTGCATTAGCTGATTAATTCTGTGGTATGCACAACTGTCTTCTTTTGCATGAACTTTCTTTTCCACCATCAATCAACTTGCCGTTGCCCTTGCAGCATTTGATTTGTCTCTAGGTCTCTCCATTGTGTTGCTAATGAATTATTAATGACCTCGCTACATCCTACAGAAATTGAACCGTGTGTTGGGACCACTTGGTCGTCTTGTGGGCGGGCGCGACCGTCACAACCCAATGATTGGAGGTCATGGTTTCTACGCCAACCATTGATTTCCTGATGATGATGATGATGAAAAGAAGGGTAAGAGAGGAGATGGAATGAAGATTGGTAATTTCAATGCTATTCTTAGAGATTAGCAAATGTTTTCTTGATTCGAAGATAAGAATCATCTGCACCACATGTAAGCAAGCTGCTTTCTTTTCCTTTCTTTAATTTGTAATACGATATTTTTGTAGCCTACACTCTATTTACATTTATACATCACACAAATATCTTGTGGAATTTTCTGAGATGTTTTTACGGAAGTCTGATGCTTGTTTAAAGTCGTCGTAGTTGTTGGGCGCTAGTTGTATTTTTACTGGTAAGTATTGTTGCTCAGCAAAAATGTCACAGGCTGCTTGTTGCAGACAAACCAGTGATCATTTAGCTAAATTTATAAATTGATTGACTTGGTTTTAAAGAACCGTGAATCCTACTAGCTTTTCTGGTTATTTTGTGATTGTTCAGGTTAGAGTTTGGCTGGAATTTATAGTCTAAACTTAGTTTGGTTTTGGTTTTGAGTTAGGCTGGTTTTGATGTACTTATAAAACTTACTTTTATAATTATGTTTTGAAAAAAAATACATATTATGATGGTATAACCTCTTCGTTTGAAGATTTTTCTAAAAAAATATATTTAAATAAATATTCGAAGGTTTTTAAGTTTTTAGTGGTTGTAGAATTTCGGAGCATTACAAAATTTTAAATATACAGTGCACGGCATTTTTTTTAGTATGCAATACTAAACGTAAATATTTTGTAGCGATTTTGTAAAGTTTTAATTTGAAATATTTTGAAAAGCTCACGCGTTGTTCATCCGATAGTACACGCAATACGCGAACTTCCCACAAGTCGCTAGTTTCACATATCTGTATGATTAAATATTACCGTATATACTTCTATATTTGCTGATGATATGTAACATGGATGTTATATTTTTTTTTTAAAAATGATCACGAAGATCATGTATTTTTAGCTTGTACTCTTTACTACCTCTCTTCTGTGCCCTACTTCACCGTATATTATTATCGATTGAACACCACATTCCCTCAATTTTAAAATGAAAGAATACTACAATAGTAGCATATTAAGCTATGAACATATGCAAATATTATATATATATATATATATTTTGAAACTATAAGAGATGCAGTCTTCAATTATCATTATTCAAACTTTTCGTACCTACTAACAATTACAAAATCACTGATGATGAGCCCAGCTATTTACTACTTACTCACTATCAAATTAACCAATACAAGATTAGCTAATATATAGTTAATATTATTTAAAAATGCTAGTCCTCTCACCGCACCACTAAAAAATTTATCAAAATTTAATAATTCATATGATTGAAAAAATTTAGAGTATTTTTGAAAAAAAAATCAACATAAAAGTTGTATATTTTAATAAAATCTATAAGTTTCATATTAATTTTTTTTAAAAAGTATTTTATATAGATATTTTAAAATTTTAAAATTTAATAGCTTGAAGCGAATTTTAAAAATATTTTTGAATCACTACAAATTTAGGAGTCTCAATATTAGTTTAGAAATATTTTTAAAAATTCTTCAATCCGAAAATTATAGATCTTATTAAAATATATAATTTCTATATTTATTTTTTTTACTCTAAAAATTATAGATCTTAGTTTTAGTTTATGGATTAGCAAATTTGATGGATCATTAATTAATGCATTACTTATGCCAAACATAAAACGAAAAATGCTCAACCCTTGACATGTCTCCCCGTCCTATACATCAGATTTTTTCCGCTCTACAGATTTTATGTTACAATTGTCACTTCCTATTTGTGCGAGCTGAGTACCATCCCATCTATTTGTATCTCGATAAATCGGTGCATTATCTTTTTTCATAAGTTTCTAAAATTGTTGGAATGTTGGGCCTCCATTTTGGGACCACTAAAAGATTTATTGATTTATCAGGTTCACAAAATAGCTGTATAGTTAAATTTTTCATTGATCTTTAAAATATGCACGGTTTTTTATAAAAATTTTATAAAAAATTTTTGTTTTATAACTTTTCTTTTTGATGAAAAATTTTGTTTTATAACTGATTTATTCCGTACTCTCGATTACATTATCCTCTAGGATTTGAGAGCACTCTCATAAATAATACTAATTCTAACTCTCTCTCCTCAACACATATCTGGTTACAATTATTATCTTATTATATTTCGGACTCCACTTTTACTCAGACACGTGTCTGAAGTCCCTGTTGCCTATTCTATTGGGTCCACCATCTGTGACGCCATCCTATCCAAGCGCAACACTTACTACTCCTTATTAAACTTTCCGAACAGTAAAAAATGGCTTCTGCAGCAACGTCTCTCATCCTATCTGCTGTGCGCGTCGCCGTTCCATCCGCCGTCCGACGCCGTCGCCGCTACTTCCACGTGTTGTCAAGAGTCATGGCCTCGTCCGGTGAGAAGATAACGGCGCCGTACGGGTCCTGGAAGTCGCCGATCACCGCCGATGTCGTCTCCGGTGCTGAGAAGAAGCTTGGCGGGTTCGCCGTCGCCGGCGACGACCGCCTCATTTGGATCGAGTCCCGCCCCGAAGAAGGAGGGTATGTACAAACTCTATCTCAGTTCTCAAGATTTAATTGGGGGAACTCCTGGGTGTTGAACCCAGGTTCTTGGTGTTGAATCATTGCCCACAACCACTGGGTCGAGGAGGCGCATTTTTTTTTTTAATGATTATATTTAGTTTTGATTTCGTCTTGGTTGATGATTGTTCAGGCGTGCAGTTCTTGTAAAGGAACCATCCAAACTTGATGATGAACCAGCAGATATTATACCTCTAGAATTTGCAGCACGGACATTGGCTCAAGAATATGGAGGAGGTGCATTTGCAGTATCACAAGACCTTGTTGTTTTCTCAAACTATAAAGATCAAAGACTATACAAGAAATTAATTGAAGGTATGCTGTCTTAGGTATGAGTTAGAAGCATTTTACTGCTACAACGTACTGTTGTTTCCTTGCAACAAAGCTTTTTGTTTGAGTTAATATAAATTTTCTATAAGTTATAGTATATAGGGAATTGGTGGCCTACCATATACATACATATTGTTGATATAGCACTGGGAGGTTTAGGATTTGTTAGCTGGCTATTTGGGTTTTGAAGAAAATACCATGTAAATATCTTGAAGTTAAATTATATTTTTGCAATTCTCTGTTTATCTCTATGTCAGGAGAACATCTGTACTCACTCTATAAACTGGATATGGTTTCATTTGAATTTCTAATTTTGTTTGAAGAATCAAGGAAATTGGATGTTATAATGTTTGACGAAGTATGTTCTTATCTTATCTAGTTTAACTGTTGAGTCTCGAAGACAGAAACCACGATATTTTGTTAGCCCCATAAGGTGGTTTATAATTATCAATTGATGGAATATCAAAACTTTAAATTCATAAGTTGAAACATATGAGTCGTAAGTCCCACCCATTTACCTCTTTGAGTTCTCTTATTCGATCTTGCAGTTGTTGCAATATGCAACGAGGCTCTGATTCTTTGCTAGGGTGGCATTTGCCTAGTGCGCTTAAGTTTGTGAATTGGTACAAGGAGTACTCCAGTCGTGCTCCAATTTACTAGTGTTTAAGGTGCTATCTCGAGTCGCGTTTCGGAAAATTCCAAACTGGAGACGTCTCGAGCATGTTGTGCCGATTCGTGCAGTTTTTTTATTTTTAAACTATTTTTATAAATTATAAAAATGTGTTATTTAAATAATAATTAGAAGATTTACAAAATTGGTACTATTTAGAACTTAAAAAATAAAAGAAAAAAAATAAAAATATAAAGGTCTTGGTTGCGCCTACGCGCAACCCAACAGGTCGCCCTGCGACGTGTCCTAAAACGGGTTGCAACAGGTGAACATACCTCCTTAAAAATCACGAGGAAGATGAACGGTACCTCCTTAATAAAAGGAGATGGTGTCCGTGCCGGGTGGCACGACGCCTACTTCCCTGCACCTAAAAACCTTGCAATTTGCCGTGGCTCGTGCTTCAATCTACCTTGACTCGCACTCTAGTCGTGCTCCCAAGTTGGAGCACTGATTCGTTATTCAAAGGAGGAATCATAGGATAATTAGATTGTTCCTGCAACTAGGGTTCCGTGTTCTTCCTTTTGTTGTTTCATGCTGGCTGACATTTCATCAAAAATTGAATTTGACCTAGTGGGGGTTGTAAATTTTGTTGTTGCTACGTGTGTAGACGTAGCCAAAAATTGTGGCGATACTCTACTCCTTGCTTGCTATAATCATAGTCATGGATATGTATTTGCAATAGAAAAACAAATAAAAAGACTAGGGTGAACTTCATAGTGATTTCTGTAGGTGATGATTGTATGGCAACGCTTAAAGATGATGATAGATACATAGTTGAAGATGCTAGTGTGGGTGTAGTATGGTGGCATGATACGCACCATAAAGATTCTTCTACACCGATTTATTCCAAAGGTCACGCTGTAGCACTCTTCTACCATGTTTGCAAGATACATTTATCTTCTGGAGACTGTGTAAAAGCTATACATCCGCTAGCTAGTAGATGATTATATACTCAGCACTTATCGTAAGTATTACACGATCTGTTTTATAGCGTTTTACTACATACGTCCTTGGGACTTGCTAAGTAGTAATTACTACATGCTTCTCATAATCACCACATGTTCAGGTTCTAAATTTTTGTATTTTCAGATAAGTTACCTGTACCTTTAACTCCTGATTTTGGTGGATCTGTTGTGCGTTATGCTGATGGAGTCTTTGATCAACGCTTCAAGCGTTACATTACTATAATGGAAGGTTGGTGATTTAGCTATGATATGCAGCAGCTATATCGAGTTCAATGCATCTATTCCTCTTTTGTTATTATTTTTTGTTTATTTCTTTCTCATATTCTTCTTTTAACGGCAGATCACCGAAAGAGTAGCTCAGATCCAACTACTAGCATTGTTGCCTTAGATCTAGTGGGTGAAAGTGTTCAAGGTAGTTAATCTTTTCATATTGTGGACTGGCCAAACGTCATTTTATATGCTGGACTATCCTGAATGAGTCCGCCCGTTAGTTTCTTTCGCTTTTGGTTTATAAATTATCATGTGGTCCTGACATTTGTCTTTGTGGCTTAAAGAAACGAAGGTTCTGGTCAGTGGCAATGATTTTTATGCTTTTCCTCGAATTCATCCGAACGGAGAAAAGATTGCATGGATTGAGTGGAGTCACCCCAATATGCATTGGGATAAAGCCCAACTATGGGTTGGTTATATATCAGAAACAGGGTTAGTATACTTTGAAGTAGATTAAAGTTTTTACTTTTTATTCTTTAAAGTGACTTTTTCTATGGTAATTCTAAAAGTGATGAGTCATTCCAGTGTGTTTATGGTAGTCACTATTTTTAGGAGTAGTAAACTTCAAGTCAAGAAGCAGCGATTATTTTTAGAAGAAGACATGGTGGAATTTTGGCTGACTTTAGTTCACAGTTTTCTGATATGTAAATCTGCAATTCGTACAATGTTCTAATTGTATGGTTCCTTTGGTAGCTAAGATTTCAAAAAATGGTGTTTTTACACATGTGAAAACTTTTGTGAAGGTTTCATAATCAATGTAATCCCCTAATGCAATAAACGCTTTCATTAGCTCGTTGGTGTTACTCCTCACTTTGGTTTGAAGGAGATGGTTTGATCTAGGTAGCACGAAGTGGCAGCGGACATCTTAAAGAAGGGTTGGAAATGGAAGACACACACACACACACACATATATATATATATATATGTATATAATATATATATATGTATATGTATATATATATATATATATAATATATATATATAATATATATGTATATATATATGTTGTTATGAAATCAAGATAAAACTCGCTAAAAAGATGAATAACAAAGAAGAACAAAGACATCGATATATGTGGAAAACTTCAAACTTAAAATAATTATGGGAGAGTCTGGGAGAAATCACTAAAAAGAAAAAGAGATTACAAGGAATAACACATCGTCCAACCTCAATTTCATCTTCGTAAAACAACAACACTCCTTCTGTCAAGAATACAAGGACACCTGACTCCCTCCAACATTACGCGATCTTCTGTAGGCTAAAATCCTAGCCGCCAACACTGTCTTCATATACTATTAGGACAAATTCTAGGTCTATTTATAGCTATATAATTTCCTGAACTATGAAAATAATCCATCTCTAGTTGCCAAAAAATAAGGCAAAATTTATGCTTTGGTTGACTGTAGCACATATATGTGTGTGTGTGTATGTGTGTGTACGCGCATTTATGTAAAATTTTTAAAAGAAAACCGCAAAGAGCCCCCCGACTAGTGTGAATGTTTATGTTACATATTATATGTTATCTGATATTTGTGATCTAATATTAACTAAAACTTTTTGACAGTGATTTATATGACCGGGTTTGTGTAGCTGGTGGGGATATGCAATTGATAGAATCACCAACAGAACCAAAATGGTCTCCAAAGGGTATGATTACAATCTTTTATTGCCATTCTATACTAGAGTTGTGCAGACATTTAATGTCTACACTGTACAGAATAGTTGCTTTATATAAGATATATATATTAGATTGAACTGGACTATGGTGATAATGAATTTTATTCAAATAGTACAATATGAGATATCTTTAGCTTAATATGATATGTATGTGATGAGGAGGGAAGGTTTTCTTGTATCTTTAGAATTTATTGCTTAAATGGGTGTAATACGTCTAAGTAGCTTAATAGATATTCTTTGTTTTCTCGCTTGATTGCATGTATTATACATGCATGTTGCCTTGCTTGAATGTAAGACTTGGCCCTGAATTTGGAGTTGCATATCAACCTCATAGAGTAGATTTGATGTTTCCCACTACCTTCCACATATAGATTTTAGTGATCTTATTTGTTTTGCTAACAGTTGGAGCATCAAAACACGTTTTTAGAAGCATATTATGGAAATATTTTGAATACAAGAAACATATATTATGATGTGATCTATAACTTTGGTATTTCATATTTTTCAAAAATCTTTCTCAATAGGTGGCTATATATACAAGGATTATGCTCTTTAAGGAAAGAGAAACCGTTAGGCTTTTGATCTTAATAGTGAACTATCGAAGTTCTAGATAAATATTGTTGTCTTATTGCTAATAGTTTTTTAAATACAGACCTGGAAAGTGCTATCAATACCACTAAGTAATGTTAGGAATCATTTGAGAACTTCAACCAATGTATTTTAGGTCATTTAACTAATACGTCTTAGTTATCCTTGTTCTTGCAGGTGAATTATTTTTCATTACTGATAGGCAAAGTGGTTTTTGGAATATTTATAGATGGGTAAGTGCTTTTCTTGGATTTCCTTTTGTTGACCCCATGAATAGTGTAACTTCTGGTAATATTCTATTATTCATGAGTTCATCTCAGACCTGATTTACAATAGATGGGCATCGTATACTAATGCTGTTTGTTGATAAGTTGGCTAGTTCATGTTGGCTATAATCGTATATCATGAATTTGCTTTCTCATTAATGGTCCATATCCATTTAACTGCTATAAGTCTTCAAGTTTTTTCTTTATAGTGAGTGCTTACCAAGGTTGTAAGAACTGCCTCAAAACTTGACTTGGAGAGAGGACTGAGTTGAGGTCCAGTTGTTCATAAGATTCCAAGCTAGAAAACCAAGTCGATCTATTGCTACTAGCTATTCCTGGCACTGTTAAAGCGTGGATATGTGTAGGTGTACAATTGCACTCAGTAGCATGATTTTTATCACTATCCATCTCAAGTAAGCTGATTGTCAAATGAAGACACAGTTGCCCCTATGATACGAATTGGACTTGAGGGTTTTTGTTGGACACATTGCTCGACTAGAGCTAATTGAAATGTGATCACCCTTTTGCTGCCATAGATAAATGATTGTTTGGCAAGTTGCAATTTACTGCTCAACATTTATGATCTTTCTGCCAGTCATTTTTATTCATGTATTTTTTTGCCTATAACTGTATTTCTTGCTATTTTGGTGACAGAATGAAGACAAGAATGAGGTGGTTTCTGTTTATTCCTTGAATGCTGAATTTACAAAACCACTATGGGTTTTTGGTATTAGCTCATATGATTTTGTTGGCAATGATGGGGATTATTATGTGGTTTGCACTTATAGGTTCAAAAGCTGCACAACTCTTTTACCTTTTTTCCGTCTGATTTACATACTGAACATCTTCAAATTTTTTGTGTTATTGATGATTTCTCTTGTACAACCCACTTTATTTATGCAGACAAAACGGAAGGTCGAATTTGGGAATTCTGGACTATGTCAAAGGCTCTTTTTCGTTGCTTGATATCCCCTTTACTGATGTTAACAATGTTGTAAGTCCATTTAACATATTGAATCACCATGTATTAATTATGGTTTTACGTGCCGGGCGGCACCGAGCATGCCGAGCCGCCTGCGCCGATTGGCACTTTTTTTTTCTTTGGGTTTTATAGATCCATTTTATCAGCCACATCGACACTCTATATGGCTGCGGATTATGTACTATTAATTACGACTTTTATATTTAGTGTTTCATTATTCGTTTTTATTATTGATTAAATAATTTTAATATTTTAGAAATAAAAGTTGTACAGATCGACACAGTCGGCACGGCACAATCAGCCCGGTAGGCACGTCTCGAGTTTCGGATTTACCGAAACTCGGCTCGGCACGGAAAACCTTGTTATTAATCAATCTCTTTCTCCAAACCTCTTGTATTGTGGTCTAAGAGTTACAAACTTTGCCTAACATGCAAGTTATTTCTTACTTTTTTAGTTTTTTTTAACTCAGATTTCCGGTTGCGGATGCATATACATTGAGGGAGCATCTGCCACCATACCACTGTCAGTTGCGAAAGTGAGCGCAAGAGTCTGAGCAGGGGTTATTAGCTTTTCTTTAACATGTTTTTTTTTTATCGTTGATGTACTTATTGCCTTTGCAGATGTCATTGGATCACCAATCAAAAGTTAAAGAATTTGCTGTTGTATGGTCGTCTTCTTCAGATATTAATAAATATGAACCATACTTTAGCTCGCCAGAGCTTATTGAGTTTCCAACAGAGGTTCCTGGCCAGAACGCTTATGCATACTTTTACCCTCCATTAAATCCCTCTTATCTAGCTAGCTCTGATGAGAAGCCCCCTTTACTGGTGAAAAGCCATGGTATTTTTTCGTATTTTACTTTTTTGTTTTCTAGTAGGATAACTTTTAAGAGCTGTTTATAGTTTTCTCAGTGCTTTTTTTTTTTTTTTTCATATTCATTTAGCAGGAAGAATTCAAATACATAATCCCTTTTCTGGCTAATGTGCATAGTTGTAGATAATAAATATTAGAGAGTTTATTTTTAATGTGAATAATAAAAGCTGCTGGCTGGTGTTAAGAAATCATAGAACATTGTAGCAGAAACTGTGGACGTCTCTGGAAAGCGATATCATTGTTAGTTTTGTCTCTACATTGCTATATGCTTTTGTTTCGTCTAGAGAGCTATTGCAAACCCTTGACATCCTTTTGAAGTAGTGAATTGAAATATATTTTTAACCTCAACTACAGTACAGTGCATTTGTTATATGCTTTCTGTCCACCTAGAGAGTTGCACTTGATCGAAAAAAGAAAAAGGGAGCTATTGCAAACTGTTGATGTCCTTTTGGAGTAGTGAATCCAAATTATTCCTTTTAATGTCAACTGTGATGCAGAATTTTGTGATATAGAATAGCTGTGATAAAGAAAAGTAATATCAGGTCAATTAAACTATTATTATTTACTTTACAAAGTACAGAATGAAGCATTATTTGATGTACTTGCTGCTTTAACATTCGTAGGGTCTTCAAATTATGCATGAAGAAAGGACCCTTTTTAGTTCAATCCGGCTCTAAAAGTTGTTGCTGGACGGACATTTCTAAGCTTTATAAAGTGTTTATGGGTTCTCTATCGATTGGAAACTCATAACATTAATAAAGGGCTGCGGGTAGGAAGCTGCTAAAACCTTTTGAAGTCTCTCGAGGATGTTAACTGTAGAGCTGAAACAACTGCTTGGAATGGGAATATTCCAGTTAATTGGTCTCAATTGCACAGCAATTGAAATTTACACGTTAAAAAACTCTGGTTAGTTGTCGAAGTTCAAAAGAATGAGGAAATGGAAAATCCATTTTGAGCAATAGAAGGGATAAATTAAACTTTGTTCTGTTCAACTTCTCCATTGTATTGATCACTTCAACACCTGTTCAATAGTCGGTTACTGTTTTATATAACAGAAATATGTCTTACCTGTTTTAGAAAATCATTACAAATTAAATGAAAGAAAACTATTAAAAAAACCATTAAACTGCATATCTTAATATACAAATCTCGTAAAAACACACAGCATGGGCTTCACTTAAAATTTTCTTTGCATTTTCATATTCTTGCTCTGTGTGCAATGTATATTCTAAATATGTTTACAGGAGGGCCTACTGGTGAAGCACGTGGAATACTTGATCTTAGCATCCAGTACTGGACTAGTCGAGGATGGGCCTTTGTGGATGTTAACTATGGAGGGAGCACAGGTTTCCCATTCCCATTCTTTTGTTAAATTCGAGCAATGATGTTACAACCTTGTACCATATCAAGCAAATTCAGGAATACGAAATTCTTTAAAAGTAGATTTAAGAGTGAAACACATATAATTTTGTGGAGAAAGTTCTTGCCTCTAAAGAATTTTTGTCATTTTGAAAGGATATGGCAGAGAATATAGAGAACGTCTTCTAGGGCAATGGGGCGTCGTCGACGTCAATGACTGCTGTAGTTGTGCTCTGTTTCTGGTACTTTCTACCTTCCTTTGGGCTTCTCCTGTTTGTTGAAGATCCAGATCAAGCAATTATGTTATATTCGGTTTACTTGTTTTCAGGCTTCAAGGGGAAAGGTTGATGGAAACCGACTTTGTATTACTGGGAGGTCAGCTGGTGGGTACACTACATTAGCTTGTCTTGCATTCAGAGACACATTCAAAGCTGGTGCATCTTTATATGGCGTAAGTAATTTATGATGCAATAACAAAGATACGTTATTTCACATCCTAGTCTGGCAAATTGTTGATAGATGTTAGGTGTTTTATTTACTTCAGCTTGTAACTGAAACATTAGGTTAAGGCTAGAACCAAGGTTCTCCGTGCCGGTACCGGCACCAGCTGGTGCCGCCACAGTCGGCACCTCTTTTTTTTTTAACCGCCCGTGAAGGGCGGTCAAAAGCCAGCCACGTGGTTGCGATTAAAGCACATGAAGCAGCAACAATATACCGAAACCTTTTGACCCAATGTTGTACGCGCGGGGGAGGGGGGGTGGATATTTAGATGACCCAATTATGGAATGGGTTGAGGCGCATGAAGACGAAGAGCTGGAACTTGATAATTCAGGAGATCCGCCGAGACCGAATGAAGACATTGCTTGGGAGCTCAATGTCGACCTTAATGAATTTGCTGAAAGAGAGTTCGCTCCAATGCGGCAAGACAGACAACCGAGTCGTAATGACGATGTACGAGGCTCAAAGTCTTCACAGCAGCATTCACGTTGCCGCAATCGGTCTCCTACACCTTCGAGCACATCAGGTTCATCCGATAATGGTAATAGCTCAAATAGCTCATATAACAACGCTTGGAGGTGGACATATAGGTAGAACACATGAGGAGGGACACGAAGATACATTCATTCCTTCCACATAATTTACAAATGTTGATGTTTGTGACGCACGGAAATCTAATAAGTCATTGAAGAAATACAGTCGACGAGCATCTGGACCCGAAGATTCAGCTGCGAGTTTATCGCGGTCGGTATTTGTATTATCTGGTAGGTTATTAGCCTTAGAAACCGGCTGGTCCATGCTAATAGTAGGGTTGAGGTCTTTTAGTCGTTCTTCTAACAACGAACTTCGCATAGACTGTAGAGGCTACGGTCAAAATGATGAAGATACGACAAGCCCGTTCACCAAGTGAAAGCAACATCGTTTCACAGCCTCACCTACCGATGCAACCAAGACGAAGAGCTGGAACTTGATAATTTAGGAGATCCGCCGAGACCGAATGAAGACATTGCTCGGGAGCTCAGCGTTGACCTTAATGAATTTGCTGAAAGAGAGTTCGCTCCTATGCGGCAAGATATACAACCGAGTCGTGAAGACGATGTACGAGGCTCAAAGTCTTCATAGCATTCACGTCGCCGCAATCGGTCTCCTACAAACACATTAGGTTCATCCGATAATGATAATAACTCAAATAGCTCAGATAACAATGCTTGGAGGTGGACATACAGGTACAACACATGAGGAGGGACACGAAGATACATTCGTTCCTTCCACACAATTTACAAATGTTGATGTTTGTGACGCACGGAGATCTGATAAGTCATTGAAGAAATACAGTCGACGAGTATCTGGATCCGAAGATTCAGCTGCGAGTTTATCGCGGTCGGTATCTGTATCATCTGGTAGATTATCAACTTTAGGAATCGGCTGGTCCATGCTAATAGTAGGGTTGAGGTCTTTTAGTCATTTTTCTAACAACGAACTTCGCATAGACCGTAGAGGCTATGGTCAAAATGATGAAGATACGACAAGCCCGTTCACCAAGTGAAAGCAAGGTCGTTTCACAGCCTCACCTACCAATGCAACCAAGTGATTATGAATACTCCATCGGACCTCCATATATGCATGCTTTTCCATATCCGCCTCCAACATACGAGGATTACTCTACCTACCCATCGAATGTATTTGCCTTCAGTGACTGGAATATACAACACACTAATCGTGAGTGTGTCCAACGACGATCAACGATTTATTGATGAGTACATCTAGTACTATCATCAAGTTTATAGCTGGGGATACATGGGTTGATTTCATCCACTTGACCTATGGGATAGATTTAAATGGTTTGGATTTTACAGATGTCTTATACCAGCCACATCGACACTCTATGTGGCAATGAATTTATACTATATGTTTTGAATTTATAATTGAAGTTTTTATATTTTATTTTAATATATTTTTTATTATTATTTAAATAATTTTAAATTTTTAATATTTTAAATAATTTTAAATTTTTAATATTTTAAATAATTTTAAATTTTTAATAATTTTAAATTGTAAGGATCGGTACGGATCGGCACGTGCCAAGTTTCGGGTTTACCGATACTCGGCTCGGCACGGCAAGGAAAACCTTGGCTAGTACACGGTTATCTCACATCTGATCCTTGCTCCTAGGAATTCAACTAACTTCTTCGTGTATCGTCCCTCATTAGAGTTTGTTCTACTCAGCCTCATGAACATCTCTTTACTTGTGGATTATATGGTGTGGTGAGAAGGATTGTGTCTGTGTAAGCGTACAAAGTTTAACATCAGTTGACCTTGACTTAACCTGGTGATCTGAAGCCTAAAAGTGAGAGCTTAAGGTGGAAGCTTTCTTCTTTATTTTTTTTAATGAAAAGTAACTGCATTGAATTTCAGAAAATCGGAAGTTATCTGCAATTAAAGCAAAGTGTAACCAAATTGTGTGCCTTTCCTTTGCATTATAATGCTTCTCCCCTGAATTTTTGAATTCTTTTAGTAATATAATAATCTACTGGTAAAAGAGAAGTAGTTACACCTTTTTGGCCAATAAATGAACAAAAGAGCCAAGGGCTTTCAAACCCTTGGAACAATGGTAATGGTTAAAAAAGGGCCATGTTGATGTTTAGATTAGTATTGGGTCATGGACATGCAAAATTCGCTTAGTATTGGTGCCTGTTTAGGCGGTTATCAGCACCAGAATGGACCAGCACGGACAATAATTGGCTGTGCGGCTGTGCTGGATCGTGCTGCCTGTTGCAAGCGGCACGTGCCGAAATTGGCAAAAAAAGGCAAAAAATGGGGGAGAAGAAGGGAAGGGAGGAAAAAGAAACGGGCGTATGACGCTGCTGCTGCTCTCTTTCTCTTTCTCCCTTTTTCTTTTTTTAAGTCTGGTCGGTATAAGTGGTCTTCTTTTATGTACAGCTGTTCTACACCACTGGTCATCTGTGAAATGCTAAAGCATGGTGGTAAATCATAATTCTCTATTGCGTCAAGGTCCTGTTTTCTCCAATAAGATGCTTGCACATCTTTTGAACTTATTATAAGAATTGCTTTTGTCATGTTCAAGCACCACTAACTCAAGCTACTTTAATTCGAAGATGGTTTAAATATAAGTAATTGTATTGCATGCTTATGTACTTCTAAAATGTATGCCTTATATTTACAGAGCTTTCTAACTCTTTTGTTTGCGTGCAAACAGGTGGCTGACTTATCCTTGCTGAGAGCAGAAACACACAAGTTTGAATCTCATTATCTGGATAATCTTGTTGGTATGCTTATGAACATGCACATTTTGGTCTATTGAGGGTGACCACTTTCTCAAAAGTTTATGAAATTTCTTTTGTTCCTCTTAGGAAATGCTTCTGCATATTACAAACGTTCTCCAATCAATTTTGTAGAGAAGTTTAGCTGTCCTGTAATCTTATTTCAAGGGTTGGAAGATAAGGTATGCGCTTCACTGATTTTAGAGTGATTTGTCATTTGTTAGATCTTCTGGTTGTGAAACTGACTTCCCTTTTTGCATGCAAACTTGTTGAATGAAACAAAGTAGTTGATTTTAACTTCACATTCCATTTCGTCCTTGTACTTCTTACTAAAGTTTAGTGGTTTTAATTAGGCTTAAATGTGCATTTAGTCCTCTTCCAATTTATAAAAATTGGTCCCAACACTTATTTTCTCCACTATGCCCCTTAACTTCAAATACTAATTCAATCAAGTCCCAAACGCAAAGTCCTTTAATACTTTCCATTAGGTATTGGATGAGCTGGCAGTATATAACCCAACTTATGATGTTTGAAAGTGCTGATCTGGTAGCATTTTAAGCTATTTTGACTTAACTGGCAATTGTTAGCAGTACTCCTCTAGCAAGCCTCAGTCTCTAGGCTCTCCATGTAATCGTCCCTCGACTCATGGCTCTCTGTCTCCTTTGTTTTCTTGTGAACTTTGGTATGTATCATAACAGGCAAGCTATCGGTCATACAACAGGCCATGCGTCGCATTCACGCCGTAGTGCTTGATAATTGCACTTTATCACTGACAGTATTCTTTTTTCTCGATTTGTTATTAGTCTTGTAGGAGAATTCCATGCAAGCACCATGAACATAACATATGTCCTTGGCTTCGACGTGTCCGACATTTTGAGGAATCCTCAAGAAGCTGAGTTCAGGATCCAATTCTTCCTTGCCTAAAATATCATGACTTAATTCGGTTACAGAGTTTTCTTCTTTTACTCACATCTGTGATGTAGAATGGTATTATTTTGTTGGTATTTTGTGCTTCCTCAAACATTTAGTGGGTTTGGAATTACATTTGGGAAGGCCTTGTATATAAAGCATTTACTGTAACATGTCCATTATTTACTAGCTCAACTCTTTCATTTCTTGGTGCATGAACAGATAGGTATTTTTCTTCCATGGACAATTTTTTTATAGAGATAATGAGACAGTATGGTAAATACCAAATTATTTTATTGGAGAGTTTTTCAAACTAGAGTCTTTGAACCATGGTCAAAGGGTAAATCGAGCATGCGTCGTCTCCCGTCATGCCGTTGAGAATAGGGGCATATCTGCCACAATCTTGTGAATATTTTTCTAAAAATTAAAAAAAAAATATATCCGGCATGACAACTGACGGGACTCCGAACTCAAAATGACGGTTCATAACCACCACTGCTCTAAGTCTGCTAACTTCTGCATGCCAACTTTTGGTTTTCTAAATTGGAATAAAATGGCTAAGAACAATTCAGTTTATAGTTTCAACCGCCGACAGTTGGACCATCGTCAGTTAGGTTTAGGTAGCAGGATGATTCTTGATCATAGCTTTTGATTAGGTGGAGTTGGACATTTCATCATCCTTTTCTTTTTCTCCCCTCCAAGTCCTCTCAAGCTCCAGATATCATTTACTGTAAATAATCTTCCTCGGTGGTATAAATTTTTCTGTAATTCACTTTTGGTTTATTTTGATGTTGTTGTTTGCTATTCTCACCCAGACTTTTGATAAAAAAACAAATTGATACGTTGTCGCAAACCATACTTATGTTGACAAGTTTTTTTGGAATCCAAAGACCTAGGAACCACCAACCATACCTAAAATTTAAGAAGCATATTTCCCTTTTAAGAGCTTCTGGTCTCCAAGATTCAATGATTAATAGTTTTGATGATTTATAAATATTGTTCTTTATTTTTCTAAAACTTTTTTCTTTGCTATATGTTGATTTGTTTATCTTTGACAACTCCATTATTCAGGAGATTGATATTTTCAAATAATAGATATATGATTAAGTCGAATTCTATCCTACAAGCGGATGTCTTTATGAACATAAAAGATGGCTATCTAGGAAGCTTTGATCAACAACTCACAACTACTATATGGAATGCAGATTGTGCCACCAGATCAAGCTCTTAAGATATACAGGGCTCTGAAGGAAAAGGGTTTACCTGTTGCTTTGGTTGAATATGAAGGAGAACAACATGGCTTCAGGAAGGTACTTGCATACTTTTTTGCCCTTTGTTAGTGGGTTGCTTTTAACTTAGTGGAGTGTGTTGCAAAGACTATTGATTCTTTTGTCTTGATTTTGAACAATGGCATAGGCTGAAAACATCAAGTTCACACTGGAACAACAGATGATGTTTTTTGCAAGGTTAGTAGGTAACTTCAAGGTGGCTGATACCATATCCCCAATCAAAATCGACAATTATGATTCAGAATAATGAGATACCTGCTGAAGGATGTGATTTAGAAGGTAATTCGTAAGGACTATATTTCATGAATATATAGTTAAATTAACCTTGTTGGTATGCTATTGATCTAAAAAATTGTTAAGTCAAACTTGCCTTTGCTGTGCGCTATCATATGGTATGCTCTATGTAGTATGTAAAGTGTATTCTTAGTTGAATGGAAACGAAGCATGAGCTATTATTTTCTCAAAATATATACAGAATTAGAATGCAAGTCCCTTGACCTTGGTATTCCGAGTGTGGCAGAATCATGTTGGACCCTAGAGATCATCGTTGGTTTGGGTATACAAGGGGTACGTTTCATGTTGATCTGTTAACCCTTTAATAATATTTTTGTGTTAGGGTGGTATTGGTTACCTCAAAAAGTGAGGGTATATTTATTTTTGAGACCAGCTATAAATCGGACAGGTACAAAATGTTAAGGCCACAATCTTCAAAATAAATAATATGAAAATTTGAAGACAGTTATAAGCTATATTGGTGACCCCCTATGACTTTACCCTTACAACAGTTTACAATCCTATTAGTTATCACGAAGAGTTTCTTCGAACTAAGGCCATACATAATAGCACCACAGTGATGAAATCAAAGGTTGAATAAATTGCTTTTCTACCTTGTCGTGCTACTCTTATACCCTCTTTTAATGAGAATAGTGCCAATGTTTGCCTGTGGCGTCAAGAGCACCTCAAATGGCTAGCATATCTGAGGTAGTTAGTTGATATATAATACATACTAAATGGTATCGGGACTAGATTTGTTTGGAGAGCAAGTATCAGTGACCTGGCTAGGCTAGAAAGATAAGGTAGTGATCCTTGATAGATCTTTGTGTTAGCTGTATGAACTCTGGCCTTAGGTGTTGAGACAAGTGGGTGGACATAGAAGGTAACCCAGGTACCAAGTTGGCCAGACCCCTGGGAACATGGGAAGGTGCAATTTTTTTGAATAGATGACAGCACATATTACGACAATCAATAACCACCACACAGAAATAATGGGAGGTGGACACTTCCTATCTCTGGTTTTCTTTCACCTTTTCATGTTCTATTATCACATTTTTATGCATTTCTAAACTTGGAACCGATTCTGTCCTTCTAATTTAGGGTGAGCTATCTCTAAACTTGTTTAAGGGCATATATTAGACATTTGATTTGGATAGCGCTTTCTTTATATTCTAATAGGTATATTGTTAATTGGCAAGAACATTATTTACTTACATTCATCTAATGTGCTATGATCTGTGACTATAACTTGTTCTAATTTATAGGCACCAGATTCTTTTGGAACTACAAATGTAGGTCAACACTTTTTTTTTAAACCACAAGCGAGTTGTTTTTAATTCGTGTATTAAAAAAAGGAAATGAAAAATGATGGTTACATATAATAGTCATTAGTTTTTAGTTGTGTGGATCCAAGTTATCTTGCTTGTGCTGAAAAGACGGTTTAGATCGAAGCACTGGTATTGTTGTGATTAGCTAATTGAGACTACAACAGCATTGATGGCATTGTCTGAGAACAGTTTGAAAGGCAGGGACATGAAAGCAACGGCAACCACCGACCTGGACATCGCCTTCCCAAAGCTGACTGATTAATCTGCATTTTGTTCTTTTTCCCTAGGGATCCAAGGACTGCCACATAATTGTCCTTGTTTGTTTAACTTAATAATTTTAGTTACGCGTTAAGAATGACTATCTAACATTTTGAAAGACTGGTCTATTTCTTGTAAATTTGCCTGTGTCAATGAAGAATTTTCATGGGGCTATTGATATTTAACATTGCTAATGGTGATAAAGCTAGTCCAGAAGTTAACATGCAAGTACAATTTTTATGAAAGTAGTTCGTTCATGTTGCCCGCCGATTCCGTCCAAAAATTGAACTACAAGAATTTGGTGGCGAGCTTCTCGTTGTTTGACATGTTGGCCTGCTAATGGCTTTGAAAGACGAATTGTTGACATTCAATGGAGATAAAAAAAAATGATGCAGAACTTTTAACGTGTATGTTAGCAGTCTCCAATACTTTTGGAAGTTAATATTAGTTCAATAATATATATATATTTTTAACTTATCTCTAATTATTTTTGGAGTATGCTGTCTCTTTAGGGATGAGTTTAGAGATAAGCGTTTAGAGTTTAGAGATGAGTTCTTTTTTTGTCTTTTCTTTTTCTTTCTAGCAGGTAGGGGGTACTGGTGGTTGTGTGCCATGTGTCCTTGTTAGTCATGCAAGAGGTTTTGTTGGTTATCTAAAAAAGTCCAATATTTTACAACCTGTACAGATCTTTTTATGTTGTTGTAGACAAGTATTATAACGAAGCTAAACTAATTACTGAAAAGATGATAAACAAATGACAAGGAATATAGTCTTTATATTAGAAAAAAGAAAGTCAACGTGACAAATAATGACGATCATGCACACAACGGGCATTTCTTTCTCTTGTTTTTTTTTTCTTTTTTTATAATGAAGATGGGAAATTCTATCAGATCTTTTAGCACGAATATAGAAAGTCATGATTCACAAGTTGTACCAGTACCTTAACTCTAAGCATCTTTTTCAATCCAACAGCATAGATAAAGTTCTTGTAGGTGAGACGGATTTTTTTTTTTTTTAGATAACGAGGCGAAATTTTTTCGACGTATCAATTTTTATTATGAAAATATTCGTTTTTTAATACCCGATCTACTAGTTCGTATTATATGCTTCATGCATGATATATGATGTCATGTCCAATTATGTATTAATAATTCTAATTAAAAAAATTTGCTGACTTTGTTTATTCCCATTTCAGCTGCTAGTGAATTTTAAACTTAGCGGTGCATTTTCTGAGGCGATACCAGTGCTCCACCGTAGGATTAGAGCCGCAGAACTGAGGTACAGAAGATCCAAAATTTGAGGGGTTTTTGAGGGAGCCGGCTCCCCTGGTGCTAACGTGCAGGAATACAAAAGGCCGGAGTCAGTGAATACAGATCACGAGACATTAGATAAAATTTTCGTTCGCTTATTTAATCTATTTTAATGTATTTTTAGAAAAAATTTTGAACTACAAAGTTGTAGATTTTGTGTGATCTATAATTTTGTAGTTAAATTTTTTTTTAAAAAAATATTAAATGATATGCCAAAAAGATAGTTTTATAGAGGTGGATCACGGTGGGGTGTACACGCAAAGGCTCCCAGTTTAGATCTCTTCTTTTTCCTGGAGAAATCTTACTCAATATCTCTTTAAAAAGTGAAAGAGAAGAAAGTTTTTTCCTTTATGAAAGTTGAATGCAGGTGCTACTGTGTATTAAGTAAACATAGTGTTGGGGATCGCTTTCAAGCTAGGTAGTACGGACACGGACACGGGCACGGGGACACGACATGGGACGACACGGTGACACGGCAATTTTAAAAAAAAATAGGATACGGGTACGGCTCGGACACGGCAATAAAAAATTTAAAAAAGTAAAACATAATTTATACGAAATATTTAAATATTAGTGAATATAATGACATTCGATGATAAGTCTATAAATAATATAATTTCGCATCCTTGAAATAAATCTAAACACTAAGAGTCTAATTATATTAACTAAAACTAAAGAATATAATATCTGAATTTATAATTATATTATATTATTTAGCACTATTACAAATAATATTTAACCCATTTTTTTTTCTTCTATTAAACAAAAAAAAAATTAATAAAAATAAATAAAAAAAATAATTTTAAAAAAAAAATGATATAAATACTGACACGCGTGTCGGACACGCCGAAAGAAGTGTCTGACACGCGTGTCCGAGTTTTCTTTTTAATTTTTTTTCGGACACGCCACGTGGCGTGTTCTATACGTGTCCGGACGTGTCCGAGGAGTGTCGTGTCTGACACGTGCACGGACACGTCGACATTTTTGGAGTGTCCGTGCTACATAGCTTTCAAGAAATAATTTTTTTTTTATTGTATAATTTTACTTTTCATTGTATTTTTATTTCATATTTATTTTAACATTAGAAATACATATTTTTTTGGATAGATTATACCTACTTTAATTTAAAACAATATTTTACTTGAGTTATACTTTTTATCAACTGTACCACTATGTATTGGTTTTATAACTTTTTTTTTTGGAAAGAACTGCACTTCATTATCGTAAAATTATATAGTTACGAGAGACTTTATATTACAATGAAAACAAAAATTGTAAAGTAAGAAAAAAAATTAAGAAAAATTACATTCCACACTGAAACTGAAAGCACAGTTGAGCTTTTTTTGCATTGCTGCTATTTGGGACACAAAGGATCAGATTACTACAGTAGTTTTACTGACTGCCTGCCTGCCAAGATTTGGGCATCCATGCTTGTCACCATCTCCGATATCTTCCTTTTTTTTTATTTAGGTTATGTGAACATATGTAATGCGACCGTACATTCTTTTAGGAATTTTAAACTCAAAGAAAACACAGCCCGACTAATACTTTCGGATTAAGTACAAGTATTTTATTAGAATTTTATTAATCGTGGCTCCTGTTACAGTACATAGAAATTTTTTAAAAATTATACAGGAATTTCACTCCACACGGACTCAAAATAGGTGGTGGTGCTTCTTGAAATATTTTCATCCAGTCAAGCTAACCATATTTAGTCCGATATCAATTTTTTAATACTTCTATTTTCTGGTACAAATTTATATAAATAATACAATAAAAAAAGGGCATCTTTTCTCCTCTTCTTTGTTCTTCATATTTTCATCAAAAAAAAAAAGAAGTAAAGGAATAAATTTGATGAGATATATTAAATATAAAGGGTATTAGAAGATAAAATGTGGAGATTAAAATGAAAGAAAGAATAAAAATTACAAAAATTTAATAATAAGATGATTATTGTTTATTTAAATACAAACTACGACAATGTTTATTTTTTTTCTTTTTTTTATTTATTTATTTTGCTTTATGTTAAAAGTAGGTTTGGATTGATACTGATGTACCATACGTGCGGCCAGCTCTGCAAATCTTTTTGGATAATCTTTACTGTCAGTTCAATATGTGGCTATCAATGTTACATGCAGAATTATATTCTCTTTTTTTTTTTTTTTTGGATAATTGCATATCAGTTCCTCCCACCGAAAATTTCACTCTTGCGTTTCTGTCTCTGAAAATACATTTTTGTGTTGAGTGGCGCATTCGCATGCCACCACGTCGCACGTTTTTGAATTTTCGCAGGTTAAAATACGCGACTGTTGCTTTTAGGAGGGTTGATATGTAATTATCCTTTTTTTTGGGTCACAGCATACTACATTCATGCTCTTCAAAAATTTGCAGAATTCCACAAGCATATTTGGTTGGTAAGATTAGTATAAAAATTATAATAGAAATTCATGTTTTTAAATTATGTTTAAATACGATTAAATTGGAGGGTTACAACTTTTATTTATTTATTTTTTTGAAAAACAAACTAAATATAACATAAATAATTCTAGGATATACCATCTGATTCTAGAGCACTCTGACTATTTTGACATAACAAAAATCTAGAAAAAATATTCTCAGACATTCTATAAACTGATAGCAACTTCCAGCAACTCATTCTCAGCACCGCCATCTTTTGATCATTCACTCTCTATCTATCTTAATATTTTTTTTAAAAAAAAACATGTCTTTTTCCTCGGTTTAACACACAAAACACTGTTTTGCTTCAGCCTTCTATCCTTCTTTTCCATGTTATCTTCTTCTTTTTCCTCCTCCTCCTCTCTATCATAAGCTAGCTTCTGAATCTTGCTATACATTAACGGCGCCGTTATTTAACGATGCGTTCAGTGTCGTCAAGCAGCACGTCGGTGAAGGGCATCGCCGTCATCGTGGGCGTGGGCCCCCGTCTAGGCCGCTCCGTCGCTCATAAGTTCGCTCATGAAGGCTACACCGTCGCCATCCTCTCCCGCGACCTCGGCACGCTCTCCTTTGCGTTCGTTTCTTAGAAGGAAAATGAGCAATCTTTAATGTGAATATTAATATTTTATTCTGTTTTTTACAGCTAAATTATCACAGTTTGCCGATGAGATAGCTCGAGAAGCAAAGGCTCAAGTGTTTGCAATCAGGATTGACTGCGCGGACTCCCGGTCGGTCCGGGAGGCGTTCGAGTGCGTGCTCTCGCTCGGCCCCGTCGAAGTGCTTGTCTACAACGCAGCCGAGCCCATCACGCCGCAGCCTACCAAGTTCGCCGATGTAACTCTCGACTCCTTCCAACGGAACCTCGCCGTCTCCGCCGTCGGCGCTTTCCATTGCGCTCAACAAGTAAGAAGAAAACCATGGCTGACCATATAAGGGGGAATGCACATGTGATTGTTGAAGTTATACTGAATATACAGGATTTAAGTAAGAACAATGCTACATCTTACAAAGATTTTCACAAAATTTAACCAAGAAGTTTATTAGTTTGCATGTCACATGGTTCTATTTTAAGAAAAACATAATTAGATTCATTCATTCATGATGATGGAAGACATTTTGGGGCAGACTTTGCGATATTATACCCATGCTGATATATTTGTTATAGTATGATTTTGACATGGCTTTCGATGAACTTGCATGGTTTTGAAGGTCATTCCTGGTATGGTGGAGAGAGGGAGAGGCACCATCATCTTCACTGGATCTTCGGCATCGCTCACGGGCTACGCTGGCTATTGCGATCTAAGTAAGAATACACCGATAGATTACTATATAGAGTCGAAATTCCTACTTCCCTTACTAATGGGGACGGTGCCTTTGTTTTTAAACTAAGAGTATCACGGTTATCGCAGGTTGTGGAAAATTTGCTTTAAGAGCACTTTCGCAGTGTCTGGTTAATGAATTCAAAGGATCCGGCGTCCATATTGCGCACGTCATCGTCGATGGAGTTATTGGAGATCCAAGGTCGTACATTTTCTAGATTTTTAATAGAATTTATTAGTCAAAATATATGCCTTCTCTACCTTGCTTGAATTGAGAAAATAACTGGCTTCTTTCCTTTTTTGTGCTTGATTTTAATGAAGATAAAGACTCTAAGTAGAGCACAGCAGCGTACAAGAACTCACGTAACTGAGTCTCCGTCTAGAACAAAAGGCTTTGCTACTGATGTTGTAAATTTATCTAGTTAATATGATTAATATTATACTTGCAAAACTGTATCTATAGACGATAATTAAACTTGAATTCAGGATAGGCAAAGCGGTTGTTTTTTCGGAAAAAAAAAGTTGTCGTTCTCTACACAAAGGGGTATAAAGTATCGGCACATTAGCCTCGCATGAGGTAAAGGCGGGTGCTTATATATAGGCAAAGCCTAGACTCCCAAAAAAGAAAATTGTCATGCAGAATGGCGGATAGTTTCAAGAACAAGAAATATAGCACTATGCCTCAGTTTTCAGTTAGAAAAGGTAGGAAATGACTAGGCTATTGTGCTTTTAACTTTTATTGAAATTAGTAAAATTTAATGTCAGTTATCATACTAAGAATAGCAAAATATTGAAACAAAAACATTATCATAAAGTTGTCGACGATATTTTAGTTTTCTTGTAGTTACTAATCCTACGCCATCGACTAAGGTGAAGCGGTAAGGCGTGTAAGCCGTCTAGAAAGCTTGTGTTTAATTTTACCTACAACTTAATTTGCAAGTGGCCAAAAAACTAAATTAGGAAGAGAAAATGAAAAAAAAAGACGAGTAATCACATCTTAATTAATCCTCCCTTGGTGACCCTCTATTGTGACAACGAGGATCGTCGGTTTGTTGTTAGATTACTTCTTAAACAGCGTTAAGTCCTTTAACTCCATTCTAAGTTCTAACACTTGGTATAAAAGGTTTTATAGGAACTCGATTAAAATGAAGGTTTTTGCCGACTTTTTATATGGATACTTCACATTTTTCTGAATATCTCAGATCGTCAAGAGAGGATGGAAATTGCGATGCATCAATTGATCCAGACGCGATTGCACATACGTACTGGTACCTTCATTCACAAGATAAGGGTGTGTGGACGCACGAGATCGACCTACGCTCCTCGTCGAGATCCTGATAGACTGCTTGCTCATCTCCATACATAATTGAATTTGAAGAACATGTTGGGGTTTGGGTTCTATGAGACTTGAAGAAGTCGGGTTGATGTTCAATAAGTATACATTCTGGGAAGAAATACAGCTGGCTTTAATGCTACCTAGTGAAGTTGATTGGAGCTCAATTTCAAAATCTTCGTATCATTTTCACTCTGTTGTCTACCACACGATTATCAATTGTTTACATACTTCTATTATATTTACTACAAAATTTCTTAGTTATTGTTTATTGGGAAAATTGCGTTTCAGCCCCCCCGTTTCTCAAAATTGACTTTTCAGCCCTCCGAAACGCGTTTCCCCGCCGACGTGGACGCGCGCGCGCGCCGCCACGTGGCGTTTCGGGGGGCTGAAACGTGCGACCCCGAACTTAGGGGGGCTGAAACGCAATTTCCCTTTGTTTATTTATTTGAAGTTCGAACTAGATCGAGGTGGTAAACAGTTACGCATGAACTATGTTCTATGTGGAGGTGGGGCCAGGATCGCCTATCGCTAGTACGAACAGCTTCGTAGGCTGATGCACCGTGGTATATAAATCGAGGTATATCAACAAACTGGCTTCAATTTGACGTTAAAACAGTTAAGCAACACTATGGAGAGTTATATCGACTTTTACTGTGCTTTTTTTTTGGGTCAGTAGTATGCATGAGGAGGAATACAGCAGCCAAGAATTTGCACTTGGGAACCTTAGGTTTCAACCTCTGGCTCATTTTGCGTATTACAAAAAAACCTCTCATTTTTAACTCGTTATATTACATATTCCCAAACAAACTTAGAATTATTGTTTGAAAATTTTTAAAATAAAAATTATAAATCACATAAATATATATATATATCCTGGTTTCCAGACAGATGATACCTGACCACACGTTGTCGTTTAGCTTTTAAGTCCAGGTAATTACAGAAATTTTGTTATAACAAAACAATGATCGATGGTGTTTTAAGATCTGGTACACGAAACAATACGGACCAGTTCATACACCTGATGGAAATGAATTGGCTCTCCTCCTATCTCAATCTTTTCCTTTCTGTCCAATCTGTAGTGCATATGGGCACTTACGTTTTTATGTCCATAATAATTCAAAAATATAAAACATACTTTTTTTTAAATTTAAATTTTAAATAATATTTTTATAATATTGATAGTGTAAGATGATGAAACTATTTTCGTAAAGTTAACTATTCTTGTTTTTAAAAATAATTTTATCATTAATATATTAAAAATATATAAAAATTTTATTTTAAATTAAGAGGCATAAAAGTGCAAATATTCTAGGTCCATATCATTTCCTCTAGAAGAACAGCTGGGATGAGGAGATATTAAAAGATTTTAGGCATAAACTGTTAATTATTATTCTTTTGGAGCAACTAAATAATCTCATTCTCCTCAACCATAGATTGGCGCTCAGTCACCTCCCTGCGCGGCGAGCTCACGTAAATATCTAATACAACTAGTGCTTTCTAAAAACAAAAGATCTAATTGAATTTCTACTTAAACAACAATTCATTTCTCATATTTCGTGCACTCCACTCGTCAATCTTATAAAGTGATTATTATTCTTGTAATCTCTCTCACTGGACCACCCAAAAGGTGCACGTCTGCAACCCTAGAAGCAAAAGAAATTACTATGTAGAATCAAATCGCTTGGAACGGAAAATAGAGTTTTAAGTGGAATTACATCAACAAATTGGTGGCGCAGACAATTGAAGACCCAGTTTAAGTGTTGAATTTACATTATCTACAGTTGTTTATAAATTGGGCAGTGAATTTCACATCAAATAAACTTTCAGAAACGAAAAGCTTTAGGAGTTGAAATAAGATGAAGACGAAGAAGAGTAAGGGTCAAGGAAGATGAACAAACAGTAACTTAACGGTGATCCGTAGAGCTTTGGACTGGAGGTGATCCAAGCCTAAACGAATCAGCAGAATAACGTTGCATTTCTTGATTATGTCTTGACTTGTCTGAGCATTCATCACCATGGTCACTATCATCGAGCAAAAAAAAAAAAGAACCATTCATTTGATGACAGCAGAAGAGCTTTCGCTTTAGTCTTTGTTGTTTTCCAGAATTTTGATTCATTATACTGAAAACAAAAGCAATTTAACCTCGGCAGCTCTACTGATTCAATATCAGTTTGGAATGCAGAAGAATGGGACCATACACGTCAATCATTTCGAAGATGACTTTACGGCGAAGTCCTTATCAGCCCTTGATCACCACACATTTTCCTCATTTTACGGCCTGACTGCAACATATGAGTACCACAACTGCTCAGCGATGTTAACAGAACAAATCTAACACAGTTCTGCAAAAAAGATTTTGCTACAGCAATTCTAAAGGATAGTGGCTAAGAAAGGAATCTATAAAATACCCGCTGTAAGATTACTACTTTTGAGGTTTTACTTATACAGAGTAACCATTACCTGCTATAGCAAGGGGTTATCGAGAATTTAGAGAGACACCTGCTTAGAAGGGATTTTATCTTGGCGCGCTTCGTTCGAGGTCGAGATGTATGATAGTAGCAAGTACTGCACAAGGAAATAATAACAACCTGTAAGAACTTTGCGTAATAACAAGGGCTCAAATTTCACAGTTAGAATTCGCCTGGAATTAAAGAAAACTATATAGTTACTGAAAATATGAAACTTGTAGGCTGGACCAACTTTGATGACGTACCTGAGCTGCTGAGTCAAGTACTGCGAGGGTTGAAGTCGACTTGCTTATTACTCGACCGTCAAGTCCGGCTCAAGCTTGCCTCAATTATTAAACGAGCTGCTCTCAGGCTGAGTCATTCACATGAGCACATCTGTAACCGAACCCCAATTTTTCACAAAGAGGCCTGCTTCCAAATTAATGGCTAGTACGCAAACATCATACCTGAACAATCATCATCCCTGGAACTATTAACAAGACCAGAACTGAATCAGGCTATAAACTGATGTTCAACATTGTGGGAGAATGAGCAGCTTTACTGCTTCTACATTTTTTTTTTTTTTTTTTTGAGATAACGAGGCGAAACCTCTCCCTGGGTCTTCGCTAACTCGCGAACCATAGTTTTCTACGCACATCTATAAGATCATTTGGGATCCAAGTGTACGCAGAAGAGTAAAACCCCAGCCTGATGTCTACCCCCGGACCAGACATGGAGTACTGCAGTACGCAGCCACCAGCTTTCCTGCGGCCCAGTAAACGCGTGGCGCAGACACATCCCCATTTCAGGTAGCACCTCCTTGTAATGGAGATGTGCCTACGCCACGCGTTTACTGCGGCTGTAGGAAAGCTGGTGACTGCGTATTGCAGTACTCCATGTTTGGTCCAGGGTTAGGCCGAGGTTTTACTCTCTTGCGTGCACCTGAATCCAAAATAGCCTCATAGGTGTGCGTAGAAAACTGTGATCAACGAGTTAGCGGAGACCCAGAAAGAGGTTTCGCCTCGTTATGTCAAAAAAAAAAAAGATATGTAGAAGCAGTAAAGCTGCTCATTCTCCAACAATGTTGAACATCAGTTTATAAACATGTATCTACAGTTACAGTTAAGAAAACAGGACATAATTTATTGTAGAATGAAAAGAAGTACAGAAAGAGTGCCGAGCAACAAGATAGGAAGCTTGGACAGTAACAGGCAAATTATAGGTACATAAATATCTACCTGTTATCTTCAAAATAGATGACATTCTAGAAAAATTTAAATTCTTCGAGATGTTATGCTTAATTAAATATCAGTCGAGTAAATCAAATTTGAGCTACACATTACACAACTTGCGTAAATGAGTGGTCCACGCACCTCGGAAAGCTTGATATCAACAGATTTGTGGTCCTGTCAATGACTTTTTAGGTGGAAGATCCTGACTTTTTAGGCGGAAGATCCTTTTCAGGTTATGTTAGATCACAACTGCATCATGCATCACCAAGGTGATCACAAAGGACCAACAGTACCACCAGATCTTTATTATCTTGCCTTTTGGAGTCAAGAGGCAAGATCCAGTTTTAATTTCCTAGACAAGCAAAACAAGATATGCAGATTCTGATTTGCCAAACTGGAGGTTCATGAGGTAGATGATTAAAGAAAAGCTAAATTTATATTGCACACTGGTTATTTTCTCTGTAACAGCAACCTAAAAACTCAAAATTTCAAAAAAAAAAAAGGTTTGCTTACCAATAAAGGCGCCAGCTAAAGGTAAATAATACAATTATTGGAAGTATAAACTCAGGGAAGATAAATTACGTTATGTATTCAGAAATCATAAGCATGACAATATCAATATGAACGATAAATATCGCATGTAATCACCTACATCCAATGCCATTTTCAAATTACTCACTTCACTTTTGCATCCTAGTCACTAACAATAGCAGTTCATTTCATTTGAATCTTTCGGCATTTCAATAATTGCTAAGCAGTTTCTGACTGACACGTTGAAATGTAAGCAACCAACTTAAAAGTCACCTCAAACTTGAGTCACTACTGATGATATTTACACCCTACTCATAAACCAAAAATAGCATAATTATTTCATTCACCTACAGGTGAACTTGCACAACAGAGGGCAATCTTTGCATTGAGATAAACGATGAAATAATCAGCAAAAAACCCACCATCACAATTTACTGAATTTTTTATAGATCTCGATCAAAATTCAGTCAATTTGGGTGCTTCTAACAAGTACTTTTCGCATCGTCGGTCACCACTCTATAGCCTGTCAAATCTTTAACATGATGAGCGAGAAGGATATACCAAATACTGCTCTGTTACGATAGGAGGCCCTAGCCTCCTAGGTCAATTATGGTGCTGAAGTTACATAGTCTGATAGCAAAAATGGGCAGCAAAATATGAGTCGAGGTCCAGTCTAACAGCCTCATTATATAGCACAAAAGTACATAAGAGGTATTTGAATAAATGCAATTTCAGAAATTTGTATTTAAACTTTGGAGTTTTGGAAATGGTAAAAACCTCCACAAAATCTAAACCTTTGCTATATTTGTCACCTGTCAAGCCAAATATCCACTACAAGCAAACTTGCATAGGAGATAGTAGCTTAGAAATCAAACACTAAGAGCAGAATGGACTGAAATCAATTAACTAAACACTGACAGAAATCTTATAGCTGAGAGCACGTAAAAATCATTAACAATAATCTGATGAGAAGGTGAACCCAGTGGCAGTGCACGAGGCGCTTCTGTACCCATGCCCGCTAACTCGCGGAGGGCGCTTCCAAGATTCGAACCCGCACCTATGCCTTGGAAGGAGAGGGCTCCTATCAGTGCGCTGTTAGGTTCACCTCAATAATCTGATAGGGGAGAACGATGAAAAAAAATTGAAATGATCAACTTTCAGCAACACAACAATGGACGACGATAATTTAAATCACAGGTTTCTAAGTGCTTCATTAACTATCTAAGATTCCAGTTTACCTACAGACACTAAAAGGATGCGTGGGCGGAGAAGTATCACCTAAAGTTCCAACAAAGATGATAAGCATGCAACTGTTATGCCTAGAAACAGGAAAAAAATGCAGATCTTTTATGATATCCAGCCAGCTATCACTACAATCTAATAACCATTGCTTTTGTGACATCACTACAGCTAAAAACCATTTCGAAGAACTAAATTAATGAAGAAAAGAACAATTAAAAGCCTGTTGGAAATTAAATACGGTGTAAGATGACTAGAGGTGCAAGTGGACCAAATGGTCCACCTTTGGTCCAACTGAAGCCCGAAAGACAGGAACTACAAAGGTTTGAAAAACGACATTTGAAGAGTTAAACATGTACCTCAACTAAAGGACATAACATGATTGGAGGTCGGCAATGCAAAGTAAATTTCTCTCATACAGTCACAAGAAATTGGGGGAATACACCCAAAACATAGATCTTAATATTTGGAGAAGCAAGTCTTAGAAGAAATGGAGTGGAAATTGACTCTAAGAAGTTCTAGATGTGAAGATAAACACTATATAGTTTGTTGACAGAAGAATGGCATGTAAACAGATTGCAGTATTTGCCAAAATAATTGCTTAAAGACATGGTAACAAAATATAATTAGGAAAAAGTTTGTATTATTTCAAACTATGATAATCTGTTATAGCTTTGCCGATTGAGATGATCATGCAACAACTGCTGCTACAGGCTTAAAAGAGATTGCTTGACCTGATACATGATGACTCGCATGCCGAGTGTTTTCAGACGTTCCCCTTTTTCAGATAAGACTGGGGATTCTTAAATGTCCCAATACTTCTGATCAGCATATCATATGCAGCAATAATATTTTGGAAAGACAATAGTTGCACGTTTAGAACGTCTTAGCCTCCATGAGTTGATCTTGTTATTGTTCAAACTAAGTGGCGACAAAGAATCAATGTTGGTGATACCGTTGTTTAATGGACAAAGATCATGAACAATAGACGAAGCTAAACACGAGGGAAAAAAATGCATTTGTTTTTTACTACATTCCAAGCATGAATCTTCATAATCAGGGCAACATGCATAAAATCCTACATGCATCTATATCTGAAGCCAACTACCCTCTTCTATCTCTTTATACGTTCCAAAATCGGCGTTCTATGGAAGTAGCAATTAAGCGTCTTTTTCATCTCTTAACATGCCAGGCTCAATAAATAAAAAATTGACAAAAAACATGAGCCTGATTGCATGCACACATTTATTTTTATTTCCATTTATTGCTTTGACTATATTTAATTTGTTAGCTTTTGACAATATTTAAGTGACTAGAATATCATCAAGGGATAAGAGCTTGAGTTGAAAGCGCCCCAACATCACAAGTAAATAATTTTATTTCTTCTCGGCACTACAGAAAGATGGAAGGCTATAGCATGTCGTAGATCACATATAAGATTTGCTGAATCGAAAATGAGAACTATTATTGTTCCATGAAGAACACATCCTAAGCATCAAGCCAAGCTTCCTCACAGTTAGACTGGCAGCTTTCTGCAATCCATATGAAGTCCAGTTCGGATTTCTCGCACTTAAAGTGCAGCTTATAACTAAAGATTCAGTTCACTGGAAGCTAAAACATTAAGAAATTAACTTCAGGTGCCAACTAAAAACATGTAGTACCAAATGAACCTGATAGAAATGAAAGCCTCTCTCCCTAACTTAAACCAACATTGAACAACACTTGCAGTTATAATTCTGGACAATATATAACAGTTGATTTCATGTGCTTTCCACCACAGAAAGTTAAAAACCCAATCATCAAAAAAAAGAAAAACAGTAACACGTGTTAGGTCATATGCTCAAATTGGACTAAAAATGGTGATACTACACACAGATGCAATCAGCACCACTAATGGTATAAACAAACATAGCATCATCCACAAGGCAATCACCATTAAACTACACTTGAAGGTATAAGTCTTGAAAAAATACAGACATTAACAGTTGGTGTCAGCTATACACACACACACACACACACACACACACACACACACACATAGAGGCTAATTTCCTCTCAACTAGAGATTAGTCTGCTCCTGTCGACTTTTGCAAAGAAAATGCGCGCGCGATTTCAGCAGTCGAATCGCAACGATCCGACGGTTGCGGAGTTGATAGGAGCGCAAAAGAGATATCATCAGATAATCATACATACACGTAGAATAATCTGCAGAAAACCACCAAAAATAAAAAAATGTGACTATCATCATGAACAAGAGAAGCGACAATCGAGTGAATTCCATTACATAAATGCTACTCTAAAGTAGAATCTCAATACACAATATGACTTCTTTTCCACACTAATCTAACGCATAAGAGGAGTATGACCGTACATCAGACATCACCTAATTTTGTTAGTCAGTTGCTCCTCAAAACTCACCTTAGATGATCTACCACCACCTGCTGATGTTGCTGCCTCTCGTACAGATCCTCGGCTTGGCCCATTGCAATGTCTCACAAGACTGGCGCATAGACCGTCTGTAAGTAACCTACGTGTCTAGCCGAGATCTCTAGATCGTGTTATGGATCTCGGACGAGGTGATCCCGAGGTAGGTCTCGATATCGTGTGTTCCTGACGTAGTCACGGTATTGCCTTCCGAGGTTTGGCCTGCTCGAGACATCGACAGGCTTTTTAGGGTCCACCTTCGTGGACTTGTTTATCTGTATACATAGACATTACTATTTCTTCCGACACGTGGCAGCGTAAATTTAACTCTATCAGAGGCCTGCAATGATGTGCAAGGACAACTCGCCACATTTACAAAGTCACTTTAGTTAAGTTGGCATGATGTACAGTGGAACATCGATGAGTACCACTTAACTATAATTGAGTCTAAGCATAAGTTGTAATATCTTCCTCAAAAAAAAAAAAAAAAAAAAAAAAAAAAAAAAAAAAAAAAGACTAAAAAAGGGCTCAATGTTTATCATCCTTCTTAGCTTCTTCAAAATTTTCATCCATATATAATTTGCACTATTTTTGAGATCCATGAATGGCACTTATCTGCACCGTGCGTCAACCCAAGGGTCCTAAGTAGGACAATAATTAGAACACTCGTGTAGCAGCGCTCTTTGTAGTTTGATTACAAACTACACTTCGCTTGGAATTATTAGTAGTTCTCACTTTTGAGAAATCTTCAGAGTCCGAATTTGCTCTTTGAGGTTTAGTACTACTTTAAAGACAAACCAACCTTATTATAATAATAACTTAAACGTCTGTGAAGAAGAAAAGAGAGATGAAAAAGAGACTAATTTTGATTAAACATATGCGGGTGAAATTTGCAACTAATTTTGATTAGCCTGTTAAGGTTGATATGAATATTTGGACTTACTCACACCGAAAGATAGAAATTTTTCTGTTATTGAAATATAGATCGACGATATTCACTAATTATTCTTTACGATATTATATAAAATAAATTAGTTACGGATATAATTTTCTATGATAATATTAAAAAAAAAATACTATGTTTGGTCAAAACAAATGCGAAATGCACATGCAATGGTTAATTCTTTGGTAAATACCATTTCAGCCATCCTTTTTTAAGGGTCGGCCAATTCAGCCCCTGAAAACGCATTTTTAGGGGTTGAATTGGCCCAAATGAAAAAAACGGGGGCTGAAATGGTATTACCCCTTAATTCTTTCACTTATTATTATTATTATTATTATTATTATTTTAAATTGATCTCAGCATAGGCAAACATTATCAAAATTGATAATATCCTCTTAACTTTTACAACACCTAATTCCAATAAAGTACTATTTTTTTGAAGAAAAAATAAAAAAGACAAAAGGGGAATTGGTCAGCTTTTGTATACCTAAAGTAGTTTTTTATGTGATCTCAAATTAGAGCCAAGTGTTTTTTTTTTTTTTTTTTTTTTTTTTTTTTGGAAGATTATCGTGGTAAAATCCGTAATACGAGCACACTCCTTATAGAAATCTCAAATTCGTGAAAAATTCTCACGTCCAGTCTTGACCGACGCTCTAGAATCTAAGTACAAATTTTTAATGAACGGAGGCTCCTGCTACGGAGTATAGAAAATTTTCGGGACCCAAGTGTATGTTTATTATGCATTTATGTGACATTTTGGCCTCACTAGCAGCCAAAAAAGGTGACATTTTATGAACCACCATAGGTGGTTCTGAAAATTGTGACAGATATATATCTATACTCAACGTGTCAAAAAAATAACGTACATTTGAATTACCTTATAAGCACAATTTTAAAACTATGGCTAAAAAGTTGTATTCAATAATATAATATAATATGGTCAAGAAGAAATTATGAAAATTATTTCAGAAAAGAAAGGAAAAAAATTTGTTTTTTTAACAAAGTTATCAGAAAATTCACCAACAATAACAACTCAGTTAATAGTCCCACCACGGGATCTGAAAAAAGAAATTAAAAAAATACTAAAAATTTAACAATTAATATAATTAAAAAAATAAAATAAAGTTTGGAAATGTTTTTTGGATAAAGTTTCAATATATTTTTTTTAAAAAAAAATATGTTGCTAAATATGTATTTCGAAACTCTAATATTTAACATATTTTAAAATATTAAATTTCATAATTCTAAAATATTTACTTAAAATATTTTACAAGAAAATAAATAAAACATATAGATTTTATCAAAAAAATATAATTTTAATATTTTTTTAAAAAATACATTTTTTTATTAAATTTATAAATTAGTGAATTTTTTACTAAGTCCAACGGCGCTGAAAAAAGATACAGACATTTTGGCCCCACAAAAAGAAAAACACGTTATATAGTTATTAAGGCAGATGAGATATGTCCAGTGGTTGAGGTTCCATAAATTAATGCCATTTAAACGCTCGTGAGAATGCGGCTGTGCATGGGCCGTCAAATTCTCATCGCACCGAGTCGCTCCAATCAATTCCAACCGTTTATTCGTCTGTGAATGCAGTTTTTAAAGTCCAAGAATCGAATTAATAGTTGAAATTGACAGACATAGATTATATATGGCAACCATAAATAAATTCTGCATCAATAACCATATAATATAATTGCTTGATACTACCGGAAAGTAAGAAGCAGGGATATATCTAGTATATCTTAGTATATTAAAATAAGTAATACTATTATCCGAATATTTAATTCAAAAATAGTTTGATTTATATTTTTCTGTATTTTGAATGGGATTTATCGATTCCGAAATACGAAAAAATATTATTTGGATTTTTTTCGTACTATTTTATCGGACCAGTAGTATTTATGTCTCAAAATGTAGGTTCAATATCTGGCTAATTATTTTGGTAAATTTCTAATAAAGACACAGCTAAAAAAAAGAGGCATAACAATAGCACTCATATATAGTTTGTGTAGGGAAAATGAAAAGACAGGTCATTAGTTCTTTAGCTGCTCATACTCTGCCAAAATATATTTGGAAAGCAAAAATCTCATAACATTCTAAAGAATCAAATAATCTCATCAATAGAAAGTTTGATCTATTGATTCTCAAAAGACCCATCTTTTTTTTTTTTTTTTATTTCTTAAATTTTTGCAAACATGTCAAGATAGAGCTAAAAATGAGACGTTATGTCAGGATAACTTACTTATTCCATCACTCTCGTTACTAGTAAATTGTATTTGGTTTTTTTTTTAAGTTAATAATTGCACAAAAACACAAAATACCCTACTTTTGTCAGGATAATCTTTTTTTTAGTAAATTGTATTTGTTTTTTTTTAGTTTATATTCATCTTTGAATGAAGGGATCAAATTCGCTATCGACCATACATCGCTATCTAGTTCTATTGTCATTGTTGGACTGAGTCCACAAAAATAGCTGAAGTTGATTGTCACGTGGCTTAGTTCTTACTATAATTTCTAGATCACCTAGACTTTGACCACCTCTTTGGAACCGACTATTTTAAAGTTCTAAAATATTTAGTTATAAATTATTTTATTTTAAAATTTTTAAATATAAAAATTGTAATTTATATTAATAAAATTTTATATTTAAATTTTTTTAAATAAAATTAATTTTTAAATTATTAAATTTTTAGAGTTTTAAAATATCTAATTTAGACTTATTAAAATTGAGTAAGGTACAATACTATCCATGTTTATAAAGTCGCCCCATTTTTAATTGTTAATCAGGTAATGGACTTAGATATTGTATACTTTGATAATGTTCAATTTTTGTAGGTTAATTATTTTTCTTTCTAAATTATCAAAAAAAGTGCATACTTAACCATGGAGATGTTTATATCTAATTCGTTTTCTAGTGTAGAAATTCGAGCAATCGACAGAAATTTTTTTTTAATAATAAGATAAAAAATTTTCAGTGCACCAACTCTCGATATTATTGAAAATATCGTTTTCTAATCACGATATATCAGCCCGTATTAGATCAGACTCGCGATTAGAAAGTAAAATTTCGGCTTAGTGTACGTCCCGAACCAGACATGAAATATTGATGTTCTGTCCGGCCATTCCAATTCAAAACTTGCTAAAATTATTTATTTTTCATTTCAGAACTACGGTTGGGATTCAAACCTATGACGTGTGCTTTATGATGCACATTGCACACCGTTAGACCCATAGAGGGAGGACCGGAATAGAGAATTTACTTGTGATAGAATATAACTTATATAATTGATCTTATATAATGCATTAAACATTTTCTTCCCTAATTGTTTGATCATGGATTATATAACCACAATGTCATAAACAAGAGAAATTATATATATATATATATATATATATATATAATCACTCAACATTTACAACAAATTTTTAGAACAATTCTCCAAAAAAAAAAAACAAAACAAAACAAAAAGAAAAAAACATTTGACAAGTTTAATCTCATCTTCCACGAGAGAACGGCAAGGCAGAATTATACTTGAGAAACCCGAAAATTCCATTCCTGCGGTAGGGCAGCGCTGTCTTCTTCTTCATCTCTTCCGCCGTCGCGGCCCTCCCCGCCGCCGTCGCATAATGATACTCATGAACCGCCGCCGTCGACCGGAAACTCGAGCACCTTGACTCCTCCTTCCGGTCGCCCCTCGCTCGCCCTTCTGAAGCGCTTCTGAACAAGAACAAGTCTCTCAGCCGCCATTTCTTGCTCGTCGAAGAAGACGTCACCGGAGTTGCACCTGCGAGCTCCTCCTCCTTACTTCTTCTTCTCAGAGGTGATAACGACCTCGAAGTACCTTTTCTTGTGTTCGCCTCTCTTCTTACACTTCTCTCTCTGGTAACTTTTTCTAGGGCTACTGCGAATGGATCATCGTGGAGCTTGTCTTCTTTCTTAAAGATTCCACGGCGGCGATACGGCGGGGTCACCGGCGATCTCGGCGACGAAAGACACGGGGGAGGTTTCAGAGGCCGAATTTTCCCTGCTTCGAAGAGCTCATCGGCGGCGGAGATGTGCGGGCACGAGCAGCCGGGGCGAAGTAAGGAGCTGATAAGAGAAGCTTGGATTCTTGTTCTGTCAGATTAGCGGTGTCACTTATCTCTCCTAGTCTTGTCTTGTGTTGTTGTAGGTTCTTAGTCGTGTAGGAGGCCGAGTGCGAGGACGCTCTCTCGCCAGGTCATCTTGTATATTGTGACGCTATGTATCGTCGCTTGTGGATAGATATGAGATGAATTATGGGCGTATAAGGTCGTATGAAGACAGTGCAGAGAGAGGAGCGGAGGAGTACAGTCGCCGCGCTCGGCGCACAAGGGGCTGTAGATGGTGGTGTAGTTAGTGAAAGGGCTTAGCGTCTCTTGATGTTATATGTGGAGGCGGATGCCGGGAGGTCTAGTCTGAGGGAGAGGATATACGTGAGCGAGCCGGTGGAGACCAATTCGTCGAGTCCTCATAGTGGTCGCGGGTTAGAGTATGCGATCTAGCGTATATTTATATTATAGTGTGATTATTCATATTGTGTGCTGTATCTGTAGGACTCGTGGTACGTGCAACTCCGACGAAGTTGTCGTATATATATATAGCACTTAGCAATTGTATAATTATACGCGCGGGAGGTCGATGCTCGCTTTTCATTAGACATCGATATGGGAGAGAGTGTGCTGTGTATCTCGATGGGGATAGTGGCGACATGTGAGCGAGAGTGTATCTTTCTGTACACCATTGTTGACCAGACTAATGGTAGATATTATTTAGGCTCTTATAATATATGAGTGGAGGTATATGTTCTCGTTTTAGCGCGTTTTATGTATGAAAGACCAATAAGAGATATTGTATTTTCTCGCACTACGCACGCTACGTATTGAGGAGACTCTCTACGAGGTATTAGATGAGTGATTCTAGGAGCGTGTCATCACAGCGGTAAGTTTCGTATAGATGCTATTTAGCGATTCTCGTTTAGTTAATATGTTATATAGGAAGATATATATTAGAGAGTTGAGCTTGGTGTATATCATATATATATAAGAGTTGATAAACATTACGTGTGTAATTTTAATGATAGTGATGTAACGCTGGACTTTATTGGAGTCATTCAGTCATTACGATGTATATATATATATATAATATTATCTATAGAATATTATTAAATTATTATTATCATAAGATTATATAAGCAGTGTTGTGGGATATTATTAGCTACTCTATATATATTGTTATGATGTATAAGGAATATGTAAATTCAGGATGCAGCTTGCAAGTCTAATTTAGGAGGTATGACTCTCGTGGTAATGCGAGGATAGTCTGCGATCGTTGTGTGCTATTTAGTCGTGGAGTATATATACCATTGTACTATTTCGATTCCATCCAG
Organism: Xerophyta viscosa; assembly: GCA_002076135.1. NCBI lineage: Eukaryota > Viridiplantae > Streptophyta > Magnoliopsida > Pandanales > Velloziaceae > Xerophyta > Xerophyta viscosa. The sequence continues at coordinate 152,551 of MJHO01000114.1, read as the reverse complement.
AATTCTGCTTGGACTAGCATCGAGTGGACAGGGGCCGGTAGACGCGAGCGAGGCTCTCACTCTAAACAGGAGATGAGAGTAAATTGTATGAAGTTGAGTGGTTGTCAGTACGTGCTGGTTCGATTATGAGGAGAGCGAGGCTAGCGGCTCTATACGGCAGTATTATATCGCATGGAGTGAATTGTTGAAAGATATGCGAGGTATATTATATCTATTATTATCACCAATTTAGTATCTCGGTGTGGCTTACGGTGTTCGCGCGAGGGAGATTTCGATACCTCATTGTCATCACTGCACGACCACAACGAGATATATAGCGTATGTCGAGGAGTATATGAAAATATTATATCGCCATTATATATATAGTAAAGGATAAGCAAATTAGCATTTAAGGCAGGTTCTCGACACAGTCAGTGTGGCACTCTTGTGTATAGAAATGAGAGATTGTTATCTATTTAGGGTCAAAGTATTTCTGTGTGGGGCCGCTCGCGCACACTGCAGAGACATCGTCGCTCGCTCATGTTAGCATGCGCTAAGACTTAGATCTGTTATTCGAGGAATGTTCTCACGCTGAGTACGCGGTAGGGAATAGGCGAGCTCGGCTTGTTCTCTTATATCCCATGAGATTCTTACAAGAACAGTAGAGAGAGGAGATATGCCATATGTGCACTGGTGTCAGGGATCATCCTTGACAGGTGGCGCTTCGAGTGGAGGAGAGCGGTGTGCGTCTATCTTACCAGCGAAGATTAGAAATCGCTCAGAGCTAACACCATCCCGCATATTTCTCGGATTGTGTTACAGACTCTCGGCAACTGAAGGAGTCCGAGGGGATATAGAAGATAGACTCAAAGTATATTCGTACGACTAGAGATCTAACAGTATCAGATAAAAATAAAATAAATCGTGTCATGCGGCGTGCATTTTTTCAAGCGGATTGAAAATTGCTGCAATCGGAATATAAATATTTCGATACTTAATATTTTCGAGCGGACAAATTTGCTCTGTGCTATTTGTGCGGGCTATAAGCCGATTCGTAGGTGACACCCACTATAGATCTAAACGTGGTTGATATTATTGCATTGTATCATCATCTAATTTAATTTTGAAAACGAATAGCAATTCTAATTTCACAAAAAAGGAGATTATTTGCCTTTTTTTTAGAAAAAAAATAAATAAATCATTAGATGAAATTTTTTTATTTTGATTGTCCGAATTAATTAAGAATGGAGCAGTAGCTCCTAAGCGTAAATATATTGATTACTACTTTTCATAAAGCGTGATTTCATTATTCATTATATTGTATTTAATAAAACATTATAATAAGAAACTTCTTCTCATAGGGAGCTAACTTCTTAGCATGTCTTAAGATGAGTTTGAATGTGTCAAAGTACACGTGCAAAATGAAGTGAGCAAAAACCCTACAAAGGTTACTATATTATAATAATTATTATTATAAAATAATGTTCAAACCTCTATATGCTTAACAGGAAAACCTCTATAGGCTTAACGGAAAGTGCAAATTGCTTTGGTTGTGGTGATATTTCTGAAACTGTAATACATGTTCTGAGAGATTGTCTTTATGCTACAAGACTATGGAAGCAGATGATAAAGATAGATCATTGGGATGAATTTTTTACTTTGAATATTTACTCTTGGATCAAATGGAACTTGATTAAAGAAATAGGCCAATTTTATGATGTTGATTGGGACTGTATCTTCGCTGCAACTATTCTGCTACTATGGAAGTGGCGTAACCAGCGACATTTTGAAGGCATTGAATTGCCATTATCATCTCAGATTTCTTTCATTTTACCAATAGCCAATACATACATGCAAGCATTCAATGGTGAACGAAAACATGAATCAACACAGGAAGCTATTATTCAGCAAGTAAGATGGGAGCCGCCACAACAAGGTTGGATCAAAACTGTTAGCATATTTAGAATTAACATATTAGGTTATGCCTAATATGTCAATTTACCATATAAAGAATATGCTAAAGATGTCAAATTAACATATTAGGTTATGCCTAATATGTCAATTTACCATATAAGAATATGCTAAAGATGTCAAGCTCCCATATATGTCTTCATGGGACATTAGATATATATATATACGTAAATATCCTATGGTGAGCCTCTATGAGAATCCAGTGTCGATTCTCACGAACCAGAGGATTCTAGAGAGTAACTGTGAGGACGACTCTAGTAGACCACCTCCGAGATACGAGATCTGCCGGAAGACATGACGGGACTGAAGAACACCGGAGATAGCGAGAGCGTAGATCCTATTCCGCATTATTACGAGGTAATCCGAAAACTATGTGTTTTCTATACAGTAGCATGCATGCTAGGATTTGTATAATTAAATCTACATTGGTATCAGAGCATTTATTAAAAGCTCTCGCTTCCCGAGCCGGCGCGGTTACCGCCGCCGTCGGAAGTCGTGTTGTATGGATACAATGCGCACCGAGCCGAGTCACAAGTTCGAATCACTACTATAAAAAATACAATTTTTTTAACCTGTTTTTTTTAGAAATTTAAAAAAAAAAAAATCAATTTTTTTTATATTACATTAGAAAAACAGATTATTTTTATAAAAAAAAAAAAAAAAAAATGCCGGCGACGTCGATTGTTTCACAAAATGTCATTTGTATGTCGTATTTAAAAAGATATGTTCTTGTATGCGATAAGCGATCTGTAGAATTTTATTTATTACTTCTTGTTATGTACAATGTGATGATCGTGGATCTTGCATGTAACACCCTCGAACTGCGTGTGTAATTAAGGATAATAAATAAAATTCGACGATAGATCAACGAAAACCAAGTATACAAAATTAATTCTGACTAGTGCATAATATGACATGTAGAGTGATATGGCGACCAAGACCTCCATCGCTGATTTGACTCGTGACGAAAAGTTAGATGGGAACAATTATGACATTTGGCATAGGAAAATTCAGTACTTGCTTAACGAAAAAGAATTTCTTGAAACATTGACCATTACAATAGAACAACCTGCACAAGGGAATACGGCCCAGCACCGCAGGGACATGGAAGCTTATCAAACCTGGTTCAAAAAGGATCGTAGCGCGCGCTTTACAATGCTGAGCTGCATGCATGATGATCTTATTGGAGAATTTGAGACTTTTCTGACCGCTAGTGCAATGTGGGAACAACTTAGGTTGAGGTTTGGTGGCACTACGGTCACCAGACTTCGTGCACTGAATCTCAAGTTTGATCAGTACAAGTTGGACCCTAAGCACACCATGGCAGAGCACCTGAGGACTATGTCTGCCATGATTAGACAATTGAAAGCGGCAGGAGTCAATCTCACCGATGAACAACAGGTTCAAGGTGTTATACGATCTCTCCCTGATAATGCTGTTTGGAGTCAAGTGAAGTTAGTCCTGACCCACAACGAAGGTATTACGACTTTTGACGGTGTGTCACGCCATCTTGAACTTGAAGCGGAACGCATTAAGGCGAACCGGGCAACTGTGATGGTTGCAAAAGCTGGAAAATCCAAAGGGAATAAGTCCCAGAAAGGAAAGAAACCAGCAGTCCTGAAAGGAATCTCCAAACAACCACGCGGCAAACGTGGAAAGAAAGCAGTGAACAAGGTTAAGTGCTATAACTGTAATCAGAAGGGTCACTTTGCTCGTGATTGCACTGAGCCGAAAAAGGTAACTCTTGAACCTCAATTATTTTGCGCTTATGTGTGTGCGCATAACGTTGGTGAGCTTATGAAATCCTCATCATTCGGATTGTAAGACCTCGGAGCAACAAAGCAGCGTGACCAAGGATCGTGCGGGGTTGTGGATTAAACGATCCGAGACTACAGAAAAGCGCAACTCTTATTTTACAATGGGGAAAATGGGACCGAAAAGTGAAGAGCTTGGGATGTGGCAGCCTGTACCTCTGAGACTCAAGCTGCGGCATGGGCGCACACCCTATTTGTTACAGGTGATGGTGTTGTGATGCACCTATTGGTGTTCGCTGGTAATCTACCTCAGTGTTAGCTATGTTAAGTTAGATTCTTGCTTCCATTTGAGAGGTTCTATGTTGAAAATTTATTGTAAAGAATAAATGCTACGGTATGGCCGTTAGGTTGATGACCTTCTTTAATTGCGATGGAGTTTAATATTATACAGTGATGCTAAATTTGCTTCTTACGTTGCTTCTTCTTCTGATATTACCTGTGATTCTGTAAAATGGCATGCTAGACTAGGTCATATTGGAATTGACATTGACAATGGCAAGGTTAGCGCGGGAAGGACTTTTGGGGTCTATCTCGAAAGTTAACCTGCCAACCTGTGAGCCTTGTCTTGCAGGAAAAGCCTGTAGGAAGCCTTTTGGAAAGGCTAAAAGAGCATCTCAAATCTTAGACGTTATTCACTCAGACATATGTGGTCCAATGAATGTAAGAGCGCGTCATGGTGCATATTATTTCCTCACTTTAATAGATGATTATTCTCGATATGGATCAGTATACTTATTGGCTCATCGTTCCGAGGCTTTAGATTGTTTTAAACGATTCTTAGCCGAGGTAGAGAACCAAAAAGGAAGAGCAATAAAGGTTCTTCGGACTGATAGGGGTCGAGAGTACCTTTCTGAACAGTTTAGAGAAATCTGTGAAGAAAAGGGTATAGTGAGGCAGTTGACCATTCCTTAGATCCATGACGGCACAAGCCAATCTCCTAATTAAGTTTTTTGGGGTATCAACTGTTGACGTGGCAGCTTATGTATCTGACCCGCGTTCCTTCCAAATCGTTTGGCTCCACTCGTATGAGTATGGAAAGGCAGATAAACCTAACCTTGAAGGTTTACGACCTATGGGTTGTGCTGGTTATGTTCACAATAATTCTCATAAATATGGGAAATTAGGTCCTAGAGCAGATAAATGGTCTTTATTAGATACCTGAAGGCTCAAAGGGGATACTGTTGATGTATGGTGAACATCACCAGCATGGAGGAATGGTCGGATTAGATTTCGAACGTGACGTAAATTTTCTGGAAGATGATTTTCCTAGCATTGGTGAAATAAAGAACAGTCTTGAGCTATACGAGCAGCAAGATTTAAACCCTTCCGAAGGTGGCGCTATGCTAGAACAAGATGTCGAAAATGAAGCTTTACAACTTAATTTAGATGTCTTGGATAGTGGGAGCGACCCATTGGATAGTGGGAGGATCCAAAATGAAAGAGGAAACTCAAAGTCCTCAGGTCGATTTCAGGACAGACGCAATAAAAATTCCCCGTCTCGTTTTTGAGAATTGAAGGAGATCTTTTAATTTGTGTATTCTGTAGATCAGAAGAACGGCTTCTTATGAAAAGCATAACTTCACCAAACTCCGACAAATGGTTGGATGCTATGAAAGATGAGATGACCTCCATGTCCCAGAATAAGGTTTGGGAATTAGTTGATCTTCCGCCTGGACGCAAGTCCTATGGAAAAAACAAATGGGTTTTCAAAATTAAACGAAAGCGGATGGATCAATAGCACAAATGTACAGCTCGCTTAGTGGGCTAAAGGTTTTAAACCCAACAAGAGGGTATAGCATACGAAAGGACATTTTTTCCTGTGGTGAGATTTGTGTCCTCTATTCGTATCTACTGGCTATCGTCGCAACATTTAAGATTTGGAACTACACCAAATGGACGTAAAAACCTGCATTCTTCTCATGGAGAAAATAGACGAGGAGGATCCTATATCGCGATCAGCCTAAAGTTTTTTCACGTGGGGTTGGGCAAGAGCGCAAATGTGCCGCTTGCAACGCTTCAATTTACGGCTTCGAAACAATCGTCTAGCAATGGTATTTAGGTTCACAAGCTGTGACCTCCACGACTTTGTGATGATGGAGGAAAGACCAGTGACGTTGGAACGCTTCAAGCAAAAATAATTAAGGTTTTCCTTAATACTGCATCGTATGTGGAACGATATTTCTCTTAGCCGGAACAGATATAATTTCTTAAATGCAATCTAAGGAATCGGTTGTCTTCCAGTTTGACATGAAGGACATGGGTGAGGCGGATTATATTTTGGGTGTAAAGATCCAAAGGGATCGCTCCAAGAGATTACTGAGTATGTCTCAGGAAGCGTACGTTAAGAGAATTCTAGAACGCTTTAGACTCCAAAATGCCAAACCTGTAGAAACTCCAATGGCAAAAGGCCAGACCTTAAGTCGTGAGCAATGTCCTACATCTGAAGAAGAAAAGAAGCGAATGGCAAAAACTCCATACGCCAACGCAGTCGGATCATTGATGTATGCAATGATGTGTACAAGACCTGACATATGTTATGCGGTTGGCATGGTAAGCAGATACCAAAGCAATCCTGGTGACGCTCATTGGACTGCTGTCAAGAGGATTTTCCGATACCTCAAGGGTACTATGAACCTTGCCTTATGTTATCACGGTGGAAATCTCAAGTTGACTGGATACACCGATGCAGATGGAGGTGCTAACAAAGATGAGCGAAAGTCGACGTCTGGGTATGCTTTCTTATTGGGAGGAGGTTGATATCATGGTTACGTAAAAGAAGCAAACTTGTTGCTTATCATGATCGGATCTGACGTATTGTTTGCATGCACTGCAGCAGTGCAAGAGGCTGTCTGGCTCAGGGCCTTTCTGCAGAATTTGAACATTACACCTCTTTGCAATGAACCAGTTGTCGTTCACAGTGACAACACTGCTGCAATAGCATACGTCAAGAATCCTAAGTATCACGGAAAGTCGAAGCACATCGAGAAGAAATATCATTTTATACGAGATGTCGTTGCACACGGTGGAATTGTATTGAAGTACATTCCCACGGGAGACATGGTCGCCGATCCATTTACTAAACCACTCACAACTGACGTTTTCAACAAACATGTGAGAAGTATGGGTTTACGTAAAATTTAATGTTCTCTTAATATGTATGAACATTTTTTATCTCTATCAGAATTAATTAAAGTTTGAGTTTTTTTTTGTTCCATTTATACTCTTTGTTTTGGTTAGACAACTTTGTGATGTCAATTTGTATACTTGTGTTTGGAAAGTGTCAATAAGCAAACGAGATTGGCCTACTCACATAGGCAATCGCCCTGGTGTTCTGAGAACATACAGGATGAGACAGTGTATGTATGCTAGCACTAAGGATAGCTGCAAGCGATATTTGAGAAAGATAGTCATACACAATTGTCGCCTTGGTATACGACCAAGATGAGACTACATGTAGATAGTCCGCATATATGGAACAGTTTGGAAGATTTTTTTTCCCTTGGTGAGTTATTAAAGCGAGCTTGGAGATCTTGGTTTAGTTACTTGAATGAGTGCTGGCTGAAGAGACTCCGTTCAACGCCAAAGCTCGTATAGTGGGAGTATACGAAAGTATAGGACACAACCTCTTGATAGAGGAAACTCACTATAGCATACATGTCATACTGTATGTGCTAATATCGACCAATAGTGGGAGCGATTGAATGGATCCCTGCTCATCGTGTTGTGAGCCCATTAGATGTAACATCTATAATGTAGCCCTTCGGGACTTAGCACTATGATGTTGAAGTCAAGACTAGATGATGCTACTTTAGCATGTGTTCAAGGATCATGAGTGATTCGGTCTGTAGAAACATGTCTAAGAAAGCAGTCAAGTTAAGATGGATCGTTATATGTGGCTAAGGAAGAGACAATGTAATCACACTCTAATTGTTACGTCTCATTGTCTAGACAGTTACTACAAACTTTGTGTTTGAAGTAACTATGAACGATAACATGTGCATGAAGATCAATATTGCTTAATATTTTTGAGGGGTCAAGAATATTGGATCTTGTGTGAATTCATTTAAGTCTCTGGGTACATGACGAGATACATGGTATGGTTATGTCAGTTTGTGGCAGCTTGATATAATTCACCAATGCTATCTTTCTTTTATTATCTCGTATGGTCGTACTCTCTATTTCCTGTATGATAGTTTTTTGTTGACGTATGAACCCAAGCATATATGGATGCTTGAGTGGGAGATGTTAGCATATTTAGAATTAACATATTAGGTTATGCCTAATATGTCAATTTACCATATAAAGAATATGCTAAAGATGTCAAATTAACATATTAGGTTATGCCTAATATGTCAATTTACCATATAAGAATATGCTAAAGATGTCAAGCTCCCATATATGTCTTCATGGGACATTAGATATATATATACGTAAATATCCTATGGTGAGCCTCTCTTGACGAATCAGTGTGATTCTCACGAACCAGAGGATCTAGAGAGTACTATGAGGACGACTCTAGTAGCCGACCTCCGAGATACGAGATCGCCGGAAGAACTGACGGACTGAAGAACACCGGAGATAGCGAGAGCGTAGATCCTATTCCGCATTATTACGAGGTAATCCGAAAACTATGTGTTTTCTATACAGTAGCATGCATGCTAGGATTTGTATAATTAAATCTACAAAAACTAATACAGAAGGGTCCTGCAACAGTTGCACAGGAGAAGCCACAGCATGAGGGGTAATCAGGCATGAACGGGGGCACTGCTTGGGAGGTTTCACTGCGAAATTAGGACTTTGTTCAATAGTTGAAGCGAAGCTATGGGGTTGTCTAAAAGCTATGAAGCTAACTTGGGACAAGGGCTTTAGGAGGAAAGAGCTCGAAACAGATTCTGTCAAAGCTGTAAGATATATCAACTCCGACGAACCTCCAGAGGGCCGGTATCGAGCTTTGGTGATTACTTGCAAAGAGTTCATGAGAAGAGATTGGAATATCTCGGTTCAGCATGTGTATCGCGAGGCCAACCAATTAGCTGATGCTTTGGCTAGAAACATTCTGCAGAACTATAGGAGATGATCTACTTAACAATACCCCCTTCAGATATTTTATTTTTTTTACAGTATGATGCTTTAAGTATCAGCACACCTAGATTGTTAAAGCTGTAGGGGAAGAGTGCCCCCACCTTCGACCAAAAAAAAAAGGTGTTTTGTTAATTCCAGTATTTAAACTCTAACATTAATAATTATACATATTTTTAAATCAATAAACGTGCATATTTTTTTGTACCCTATATTTATAATTTTAACTTGGAATATAATCAAATTATATCATCTATATGATTTTCAAATTATATTCTTTTTTATTCACTTCAGAGAAATATACTCTAAAATAGATCAGTATAATCGAAAAGAGTTAAACAAAATTTTCTAATTAAAAATTAAAGAATTTATAAAAAATTTTAATTATAAATTTCAAAATACTTTTTTAATTATTTTTAGCACACGCATCATGAATATATCGTCCGATATATATATATATATATATACACACGCACAGACACTAGCAGATGACGCACCCACAATACATGTGCCAGAAATATTTAAAATTTTAATTTTATAATATTATTTTAATTATCTCAATATACCAATCTATAGTATATTATATTTTCTCTAAAAAGAATAGAAAAATAAAATTTGAAAATCTAATTCAAGAATAAATGAAATCTAATATGAAATCATATAAAAAATAAATTAAAAAATAAACAGTTTATAACTTCTAACAAAAAATAAACTAGATAATATTTATGATAAAATTTTAATATATAATATAAATTTACTTAAACTATTAAATAATAATTATTATATTATGATATAAGACACCATTAAATTCTATACGCTTTAGTAGTAGATTATTATTATTATTATAGTTAATAATTATACTATATTTATATATATATATATATATATATATATTATATAATATATATGTATTTATGCTTTTTACGTGTCTTTTGAATTAACCAACATTTAGTTATAAATAATTTACATACACTTATTGTATTGAATATATTCTAAAATTTAAACTTAAACGAAAATTAATGTATATATAAATGATTTTGTGTAGTGACTCAAGAAAGGAAATGAGAATAGATAAAAAAGTTTAATAATTCTAAAAGACATCCATGGTGTAACAGTATTATACTTAAACTAAAGGCTATAAGCATTTAATGCTGTTATTCATTATCATTTGCCTTAACTAAATCGGTGGGCAACTTAAAGTTAAGTTTATTTCAAGATCATAAATGAAATTTAATCCATAATATAATCTAGAATTTTAGGAGCCGTACAAATCAATAAATAATGAGAGCTGAAATGTAACTATCCTTAAAAAAATAGGATAATACCTATCAGTCCCTCTTTTTTAAAGGTTTGTCGGATCAGTCCCTGAAAATGTATTTTCAGGAGCTGATCCGGACAAATTAAAAAAAAATAAGGCTGATATGAAATTTTCCTAAAAATAGAATAATACCATATCAACCCCCCCTTAAAAAATAGGACGGAGAAGTTGTTATTTACAAAACAAAGTGTAATCATTCTGGCGTTGAAGCATGCTTTCACATTTACAAAACAAAATGAAATTTAATCCATAATACAATCTAGAATTTTAGGAGCCGTGCAAATCAATAAATGAGGACTGAAATATAACTACCTTTAAAAAAATAGAATAATACTATATCAACCCTTCCTTATTAAAGGTTTGTCGGATCAGCCCCTAAAACCATATTTTCAAGGGTCGATCTAGACAAATTAAAAATATATAAATTAAAAATAGGAGGGCTGATATGAAATTTTTCAAAAATAGAATAATACCATATCAGCCCCCTTAAAAAATAGGACGGAGAAGTTGTTATTTACAAAACAAAGTGTAATCATTCTGTCGTTGAAGCATGCTTTCACATTTCATTGTTGACTAGTAAGTATTTACAATCTTGAAATTCATAAAGACACTGTTTCTTAATATTGCACAGTCAATATATATATATATATATATATATATATATATGGATATTAATGCTATTTACTTATATGTGATATGCCATCTCAAATATATTCTAAAATATTATGTAATAGTCTAATATACGTGCCATTTATATTAATTAATAAAAATTTATAACTTATTTGAAAAATTCAAAAATATTCGATAAGAATTAAATAAAATATAATGTGTTTATATTAAATAATTAATGTATAAACATAGATATTAACATGAATATAATTATATTATAATATTATCTAAAATAATAACTTCTCAAGTAGAACTTTTATATATTTTGATAAAAAATTGATAACATATGTATATAACTATATCTGAAATTGACTAAGTCAATTATATATTAAAAATTTATATAACAATATTTTAGATAAATTATGCAAAATATGTGTGAAACTAAATTTAACAAAATTCTCTACAAAAATTTTTGGTTACGATTTACTATGATACTTTTATGTCACGTCTATATATACAAATAGAAGCTGTTCATATTTCTCTAGCTGATGTGAGATCTAGATCCTGCTATACCTCACACTTATGATTATATTTTGCTATGATACTATTCTATCACGTCCCGTCCATTGGGTTTTTGACAGTACCACTAACTCCTAGCCTTCTATATTGGTTGAAACCTCCGAAAAGAGATAGATCCGGTTAAAGATCATCTAAAACCGATACTTTATAAACATATTAAATCTCTCGCTCTCGATGTGAAATTATTCTGAGCTAGCACTCAATTAGCTCTTTCACGGGCCAAGCTTGTAGATCTTGATCCAACTAAGTAGGACGTTGCTGTAGATAGTTTATAAGTTATCATCTATGAGTTTGAATCCTATCTACTGTAATGCATGATATAAACTATTTTTATTTTTCATAGTATTGCTTAAGATTATAACATATATGTATATATACTTAACGGTATATCAAAATATAATTAACGATATATTTTATTTTATAGCTATGATTTGATAAGTTGTGATTAAAAAATAGAGCCTAGTAAAATAATATAATATATACCGTATGACATATTGTATTAATAAAATTAAAATGTACAATCATTTTATTGAGTGCTAATAATTGCCATCTTCTCGGGCACTGAGAATCAATTTGGGGATTTTTGTATTTCACCTCCCGTTTTCTAAAGGATCTAAAATAATTTATATCCATTAAAGTTATAAAATTTTCTTTTGAAGTTTTGAATTTAGATGTCAAATTTGTAAATTCCGTCAAAATATATTTTTGCTACTTATAATTTTTACAGACATATCTTGCAATATATAATTAGGAGGCCATTTATACCATATTATCAGCGTAACAAATATATTTTATAAAATGAATATTTGATTATGCTTGATCATGTTAGTGTGTTGCACGGTGTAGAAGTAAAAAAAGACACAAAAAAAAAGGCAAAATGGAAATCGTTTCAAACGTGAAGGCACGGCAGTTTCGTTCGCCACTAATTTCTATATATTTACGCCAACACGCATAACGAGCATCTTTTAATGCAAATAGTAGTTGTATTAATAAATAATAATAATATTTATTATTCTACTCCTGAAAAATAGAATGGGCCATGATTTGAGATTCTTTCGGAGGCGTGCATCAGAGTCTATTCTACCCGTAAAGATGGGATCCCTACCGGTAGAATATGAATCGGTGTTATCTGTGGATTTACCTGTTACGACGGTCGTTCGAAGAGAACCTGTTACAGGCAGAATTTCTGTACGCTAATCTCAAAATAATAATAATAATTGTGAAAAATAATAGCAATAATAATGCAAGTGGTGCTTTCAAATCTTAACGGTTTAAATAAATTTTTTTTTTTTTTTACAAATTTAGTTCTAGATACATCAAAATCTACATCTTTTATATTAAATTTTTTTCACAAGATATATATTAATATTTATTTAAAGTGTGGGATAGAAATTGAAGATATAGAATAAGGGTAGAAAGTTTATTTCCGTGGTTAGCTCCTATTTGCCGTTGATAAGCGCGAAGTTTTAGTTGAATGATTTTGTTTTATAATCCTCGGTTTACTTCGTGGAAGCGTATTTTAATAAGAACGTATATAAATGTTCTTATATACGAATGTATTTTAATAAGAACGTATTTTAATAAGAACATATTTTGTTTTAATAAGAACGTATAAAAATGTTGAGCCTTTATTTGAGTCAGGGCTTTTTTATATATAATAATAAGAACTCTATTTTTTAACTAGCAATCCTATCTATAGTTGATCTAATTTTATACGACGTTATAACAGACAATATATGTACAAAACACTAAACTATATTTTACCAAACAAGAAATCTTGATCTTTCAGATTGGACAGACCCAAATATCATTATTATGTTTTGAGAATAAATTATCCACATACTTATTTGTGGCGCTTGCGAAATTGAAATATAAAATTTCTATTTTATAATGTGTAAGTCCCATCATCCATTCTAAACGTCTGAATTTTATGTTTTGATGAAACAATATAAAAGTATGGAAGACTTACATATCAACCTATTATATTTTATGAATCACTCTTTATTTTTAATCCGTTAATTTTTTATACCCTAAAATATCTATTTTTTCAAGCTGCGCACCTCCATTACTTCTTTCGCATAGGAAGGATTAGGGCTCCTAGATAAGCCATGTGTGAGGTGAGCTGGTGCTAGTTTGCTTTCTAGCACTACATCTAGAATTAAAAGTACTGTTATTTTTTAGGAATTTCTAATAGCTCTGATATAATAATATATAGAAATTTAAAAATCTGGTGAATATTTTTTCAAAAAAATTTTTGGATTCTATATAGATCCGGAGTATTTGGTTGAATATCTTCATGTTGACTCTTTACTCTCTTTATAACTGTGACATCAATTCTTAGTATCATTTGGAGACATTATGCGAGTTTAAGAATGCTTTCATCTTTGAATCATTTGTCTCTTGTTAATAAAGACATACTTAGAAATGCCATATACTAAGAATAGATATTTCTCAGCTACTTACTTAGTGTTTGAGAAGTAATCTAATTATCTGATAACTTATCATGTCTTGTCTGTCAGCTATGAATCTGATCCACTGAAAACAAATGATAGTTTTTTGGGATAGTCCTTCTACTTGGATATGATATTGTTCTTAGATGAATTTTGATACTGCTATGCTCTTGTGAATTATGTAGATTTGGTTGATCTTTTTGGATGGATGGAATTGGAATATCAAGGAGCCGCAAATTTTCTGGGAGTTCCAATTATCTTTTGATTGGATTACTCTAGATTGATTGTTAGAATGAACTGTTTCTTCTTTTTTTTTATCTCTATGCATTTTCTAGTTGGAATTCAGCATTGGGTCTGGTTTTGACTCAATGACTGATAGATGTAAAACATTAAGTTTTTGTGATAATACTATTACTTACTTACATATATATATATATATATATAAAGAGAGAGAGAGAGAGAGAGAGAGAGAGAAGAGCCTTAATATATGATAAACATTAAGTTTTTATATGAGAAAGGCTATTCTCAGCTCGACCTGAAAATAGCCTTAATAAGCTAACATCTCAGTCGTTGATCTGTTTGATCTAACGGTTGAGATTTAATTTTATACTTAACGAAATAACGATTCGCGCCGTTAAGTGTTAAAATTAAATCTCAGCCGTTAGATCAAGCAGATCAACGGCTGAGATGTTAGCTTATGAAAGTTATTTTCAGATCGAGCTGAGAATAACCTTTCTTTATATATATATAGTGCTACAAAAAGCAATGCCATCCCTTTCTTCTCTTTTTAGGGAGCACCAGAGGCTGAGAGGTGACGGTGCACTGTAGCCCGGCCACGGATCCACAAACCTGACTTCCTGGCCCAAAATTACTACCAAAAAAATATGTCCCTCAAATTCCTTCATGATTCGGTACCTACAATCTTCTCTTTCAAAGAACACTCTGTGCTTGGTTGGTGATCCGGTACACTCTCTTTTCCAAAATGATCCCTTATTAATAAATTTGCTATGCTACCCTCCCACTTTTTTTTTTTTTTTTTTTTTAAAATCTTGATCGCCGAGTTCGATTTCTATCAGTACATTTTGACTGGATACTGAACGGTAAATGATAAACTCTTCCAGCCAGGTGTTGTTGAAAATCGAACCCTTGACCTATAATAGATGAGGGATAAGCCTTTGGTTTTCTCCAAATACTAAATTTTCGTTAACCAACTGGACCAACACTGGTTGGTTGCTACCCTCCCACTTTATTTCTAGGATTTTGTATAGATTAGCCCCTACTGGAGTTGATATGTACAAATTAGTCTCTCATAACTAAAGAACTTATAAATTAGTCTCTATTGTCTGCCATATTACAACGCATCACGCTGCTACATCGGCAGATGTAGGGGTATATTTACAAAGTTATAATTAAAAAAAAAGTGGCTAATTTATAGAGGGATCATTATGCGGCCGATATGTAATTATATATTATTTCTAACTAATCTCCGATTATTATTAAATTCTTCAAAAGGTACAGATTAATCATTGAGACCATCTATGTAAGTACAAGAGATTGCAGACCAACAATATTCGATTTAAACAATGTTGTCTTTTATTGACCATCTATTTAAAAACAAAAAATAATATCAATCCATTGTGTTCGGTTCAAACAATGTTGTATTCATATAACTAAATGCTTTTACCTGAACTATGTAGGCTGTTGATATTCACAATTAAATTTCTATAAAAACTGTATATTAGCGATGATCTATTAGAAACTAGCCAGAGATTAACGGAACAACACTAAATTCCACTTTTGACCAGCTTTGAATAATAGATTATAGTCTAACATTAACTAAAAGAATCTTTTTTTTTCTCTAAAAAATACAGATATATAACGATAACACCAAAATACTTTAAATAATCCAAAATTTGGCATCATATCTATGGACATCAATAGTTTCTCATTGCAACAATGAGATTTTTTATTTTTTAAATTTTTTTTAATAATCAAATGGAAACACCAAGCAAAGTCTTTTGTTTTTCTTTTTCTGTAAGATCAAGCAAACTCTATAAATAATGCAATGTGCTTCCTAAGTACCTGTATTAGAGAAAATGAAGACTTACACTTTCATCTCCTTTCTAACTTTCTTGTTGTTCTTCATTTCATTACAAGAGTTCAGCAATGCTGACCAAGCACAACAGCTGAGGAAGTTGATCAGAGCTCAAAGATTGGCTGGGGCAGTTGATCATGAATCTTGGCTAGACTTTGGCGGCAATAACATACATAGACCGGTGAACGGTCAGGTGGGGTCCATGGAGGCCGATAAGATCACATCATTGCCGGGCCAACCGGCCGATGTTGATTTCAACCAGTATGCTGGTTATGTGACAGTTGATGCTGAGGCTGGTCGGGCGTTTTTCTACTACTTTGTAGAGGCTCCTCATAATCCATCTGCAAAGCCTCTAGTTTTGTGGCTCAATGGAGGTAAACTGGAACATATGATGTCCAGCATTCTAGCGATCTCTAACACTGAAATCCCAAAAAAAAAAAGAAAAAATCTCTAAAATGAGGCGACAATCATCTTCACACACATTTCAAGCGATTATTGCGTAATATAATTTAGAAATTTCTTTAGAGCTGAAAATTTTAGAGATACACAGATTTTCGTTTTTGATTTTATCATTGCAGTTAATTACGACTGCATATCATAATAATCAATAGCAAAGTTGTCCTTTCCTCCTATAAAAATTGTAAATTTTTTCACAATGAAAATGAACTTGCAGGTCCTGGATGTTCCTCACTAGGCTATGGAGCAATGGAAGAACTAGGACCCTTCCGGGTGAACAAGGATGGAAAAACACTCTCTAGGAACTACTACTCATGGAACAATGGTAATTAAGTTATCAGTAATATTAAATCTGTAAATTTTATTTTATTGCTGATAATAATAAAGGGTAAAAAATGTTGCAGCTGCAAATGTGATCTTCTTGGAGTCACCGGCGGGCGTTGGCTTCTCATATTCGAATACAAGCTCGGATATTGCGAAGAGCGGTGACAATATGACAGCAATAGATAATTACAACTTCCTCATAAACTGGTTAGAGAGGTTTCCCCAATACAAAACCCGTGATTTCTATATAACAGGAGAGAGCTACGCGGGCCATTACATCCCCGATCTTGCCTACACAATCTTACAAATGAACGATATCGCCAACCAACCAAAAATTAATCTCCTTGGTGTCGCAGTAAGCAAAGTTCACATAATTCATCTCAAATATATATATACAGATTATTACTAATAAAGTGAGAGAAGCTTAAAAATTGCAGATTGGAAATGCATATATAAACAGTGTAGACTATTCAATAGGCGGATATAATTATGCGTGGACGCATGCGTTAATATCAGACGAGACCTATGGCTTGATTCTCAGTACGTGCAATTTCAGTTCTTCTTTTACTGAACAGTGTAACGATGCTTTAATCAAGGCAGACAGAGAACAAGGTAAAATTGACATTAACAACATCTATGAGCCGCTGTGTGTCGGTCCAAACACTTCGTCTAACTCTGGAGTGGCGGTAAGAACATCCCCCATATTTAGATTCATTATTGTTTATATATTGTTATAGTTACTGTATTTATGCAGTGAAAGTAACCTTATTATTTGAATCAGATGGCAAAATTTGACCCGTGCATGGATAACTATGTCAATTCTTACCTTAACCTTCCTGAGGTACAAAAGGCTCTCCATGCAAACGTTACAGGAATTCCCTACGCATGGGTTCATTGCGGAAGGTAGATATTATCTTTTAATTACTGAAACAATTTTGAAATAGTAATATCCTTTTTACAGAGCATTCAGTGATAATAAAATCATAAATACACTAACATTGCTGCCATGATTTTTTGCTAATGCAGGGTAAATATTGAATACTCTGTCAAGGACCGGGTTTCGAGCGTGTATCCGATCATCCAAAAACTTATTGGCCGCGGTCTGAGAATTTGGTTATATAGGCAAGTCGTTTTAACTAGAGCGATGCTAAATGAAATTAGTCTAAAAATTGATTCAAATTTTAGTTTTTTTTACTACATTTAAAACTTTTTGGAATGACTTTTGAAGTTCAGTGCAAAAAACTAAACTTCGGAGACTTCTTCTTCCTGGTTAACTCATGGAACCCTTCCATGGCAAAAAGTATTTTCGTTTGAATAAACCATATGGTTAAGTTTCTGTTCTCTTTAATATGGAACTAATCATGTGTATGCTCGAGTAATTTTTCTATGTCAAAAAACTTTTTTAGATAAAATAGATTGGGTTTGCGAGATTTGTTCTCAGCATCTTTAGCTTGATGATTGAGAAATAATTCTAAAAAAATTACATGGTACCAGAAAATGAAACTCAAATATTCCTGTATCATTTAACGCCGCAACTTGAATATTTGCAGTGGTGATGTTGATTCTAATGTCCCCATAACGACGACGAGGTTATCGATCAGAAATCTTGGATTGGCAGTTGAGAAGCCTTGGCGTCCCTGGCACGTTTTCAATCAGGTAGCTAAATATAGTTCATTTTCAAGCAGCATAAAGCACAATTTATACATATTTCCTAGACAAGTTTAAAGGACATTGTTTGGGAGCTCTAGCAATTTGTTTCTCTATTTCCACTTAAATTAATTTGAAAATAATGCTACTTGATTCATCTTCTTGAGCAGGTCGGGGGATACGTCGAGCAGTACGCAGGATTGACCTTGGTAACAGTAAGGGGCGCCGGTCACCTAGTGCCTAGTTACCAGCCGGGAAGAGCATTGGCCATGATCTACTCTTTCCTAAAGGGATCGCTTCCTCCTGTATGAACAGAACCTACATTCACTCGCCAAAGACATGGAATGATCTTGGCTTATTTTTAATCTTATGCAATTTGATGATGTTCCAAAATAAAAATGTTAAAGTTCCACAATTCAACTGTGTGAAGGAAAGCAAATGGGAAATTCGTTTTCAGCCCATCCTTTTTAAACTTGTTCGTTTTCAGTCCTGATGTTTCGCGTTTTTCTTTTTCAGCGCTCCTCTTTTGGTTTTGGTGTATATTATTTTCAACTACTGTATCAATATTTTTTGAAAAAATTTTCAATATAAAAGTTGTAGATCTCATCAAGATATACAACTTTTATGTTCAATATTTTTTCAAAAAATACTTTTATATAAATATTTTGATGCTCAGAACTATTAACGAGTTCTGAATATGACCAATTAATCTGCTAAAAAGTCAAAAGTTCAAAATACTTATTTAAAAATATTTTTAGAAAAATATTGAAAATAAAAGTTTCTCCATAATACTAAAATAATTGTCAAAACGGTACGGCACGTAATACAAAAAGAGACCTAAAATGAATTTGTAAAATTATAGGGCTGAAACCGAATGATTTCGCCCTGCGGGGCTGAGAAAGAAAAGCCCCAAAGGAAATTAGTTTATTCTTCTTTCCCCCATGAGCTTTATTGGCATAATAGGTTGGACACATACTTTTCTTTGTTTCCATCACAAACCTTGATGCTTGATGTTGTTTTCTCTGTTGTTCCTTTTCTTTCGGAGGCATCTTAAGGTCAGCCTATTCAAAATCTAAGGCATGGTGACCGTTTGCCACGCTTAAACAATAGCGACCTGATTTTATATTTATAAATAAAAGTATTTATCTTTTTATGCCATTTATAATTTAAAATTGTTAAAATATACTCCTAATGCAACTTTGTTATGCTTTTTGACTGTAAAATGACGAAATTGTTCTTTTTTTTATTTTAAAAAAAGAGGAACATTTAAATTGACGATGAAAATTTTATCATTTTATAGAATCAATTGGTATAAAAACAACATGATGATATTCATTTAAAAAAAAAGTTTGCTAACCGAAGCGAAACGGTCAACCAAAACACAAAAAACAAAAAAAAAACGGCCAAAACGGCCGAGAAATAGCCGTTTCGACCGTTCTGGTGCCGCCAAGTGGCCAAAACGGCCGAAAAATAGCCGTTTCGACCGTTCTGGTGCCGCCAAGTGGCGGCACCAAGACGTCTTGGTCGGCACGCTTGGCAGCACGGAGCTGACCGAGACATCTAACCATGAGTTATATTAGATTTATATATAAGTTGATAATCTAACGACTATATGCTGACAATAAGATGGTATACCCTTGTGCAGCACTAGTGAAAGCACAACCTTTCTTAAAATTAATAAAAAGTAAAAAAAAAGGTAGAAATGAATGTTTTTGCAATATAATCTTATAGGTTTTGGTACTAAATATAAGGCATTGTGGTATCTTGTTAGTGGAAAAGTCCAAAGCCGCTCTTTCGATGCTAGTTAGAAAACCGCGTCCAGAGATGCTCGTTGACAACGATAGCAATTGAAATGTTTATGAAATAGATAACAGATAATTTTAGTTAGTTTTGAATTGGGATTGCTAATTTTGCAAGTGTTAACAGAAAAATGGGAACAAATTAGAAAATTAAAAAAATGTTAATAGGAAAACTATTTTGCGTCTCGATTGTCTCTGCTAAACCTCCAAATAGAAGTGTTGATATAAAATTTGATTGTTGGAACTTATCTCTATATTGTCAATACTAAATAATAAGGCTACATTGCAAAAATATTAATAGTATTGACATAATGCGACAATTAAAAATTCGTATAAATATTATCAGAAAAATGCTTTTACCTCTAAATAGATCGCTCCTATCTCCGATAAATCTCTGAATATAAATGTTGATATAACCTCTTGAATATAATTGTTGAAATAAAATTTGATTGCCGGAACTTTATCTCCTATATTGTCAATACTAAATAACAAGGCCACGCGGCAAGAATATTGAATACAATTTGACATAATGCGTAATTAAAAAATTCACAAAATTGTTAACAGAAAAATACTTTATCTCTAAATATCTTTGGTAAATCTCTGTATAATTGTCAGAATAATATCCCTTGTGTTGTTAAAACTAAATAATAAGGCAAGAATAATTTAATAGTATTCAACATAATAGAATTGCTCCACTCTCTGGTAAACCTCTGAATAGAAGTGTTCAATTCCTCTCAAATTCTGCTCCAAATACTCGGTCCTCAGTCTTCCCGCCTCAGGATCTCCGGCGATTCATCCACCTTGTCAAGGAGGTCTCTAGTGATTAGTGCGTTTGAAGAGTTTATGTGATATGCATTAATTGTTTTTTTTTTTTTTTAATTAGAGAAATTGAGGCAGGATATGATAATCCTACCAGTCTACCACAACAATTCATTAATTAAAAAATAAAAAATACAAAGATTGGAACCAAAATAGTTTCAAAAATACAAAATATAAATATTGAAATATAGCACAGCGTCAATCACAATGCTTGCATTACAAATGTATCAATCTTGACTTTCTTTCTGAACCCAACTTTCATAGACCAAAGGATAATATTATTTTTTTTTTTTTTTTTGTAGAAGTACTGGTGGTCTAGCTTTTTGCCGAAATATTCTGTTATTTCTTTTCTGCCTAATGACCCACCATGATACAGCAATGAATATATCCCATCCAGCTCTGATCTCCTTACTAATGCAGTTGATTCAATAAGAGGTCCACATATGACTTAGTTCTGATCTCCTTAATTGTAGGTTCATGGGAGTATATATTTTTTACCTCATTAGAGGATACTAGGCTGACCTAAATACACAATGTTAACAGGCATGCTCTTGGTACAAGTGGTTAAAGCATCGGTTTTTGTTGCAAAGTGGCGGGTTCGAGCCGTAGTGCTTTAGGTCCTTTGTCGAAACTATGAACTTAACAAATATGCAACGACGAGTACATTACCTAGAGACGGTAACCCTGGCTTTTGGCAACAGTTTGGTTTACAATTGACGCTGTCCTTCCGAATTTTCATATATTCTATTGATCCTCCAATTGAAATTCTGCTGATGCAGGCTTAGATTCTCCACAAGGAATATGCTGTTGCTGCTGGATTAGTTGTTTGCTTCTCCGATCTATAAATACTTCTTTCTTGCCTGCAATATGCTATATGCTATATGCCATAGTTTTCTACTACTTGTATCCAGATATGGCTTGCACAGTAAAATCTTTACTACTAGAGCAGAAATAAAAGAACAATACATTAACCAGTAACCACTAACTAAATTAGACTAACCAAACCTGCAGGTTGCAGTCATGCATGTCGGGGGACGAAGAAGCAATATAACAGACGTGGCTCCCCTAATGCACTCGCATCAGGATGTAGGAAACGGACGGCCGCGATCGGCCGATCCGAAAAAATATGGATATCGAGATCTCGTATAAAACTTTCGTCGACTTATTTGACCTATTTTAAGTATTTTTGGAAAAAAGTTTGAACTACAAAGTTGTAGATTTGATAAGATATACAATTTTATAGTTGAAGGTTTTTTAAAAAAATACCAAAAATATACTAAAATGATGATCAAAAGTTTTGAATATAAATATACCGCAATATCAGGGGAGCCTCTTTGCAATATAACAACCCATGCACAGTATTTTACTAGGAAAAGAAACAGGTGTTATTTGTTATTACCCTGGATTTTTCCGATTGATTGTTAAAACTTAAAGGTGTCACAGTTAATCGGATGCTGTTCATACTGTCCGTGAACGTCTCTTTCTCTCTTTCATGTTTTGAAAGAATATCAGTTTTACTACTTGTACACTCTTTGAAGTTGTTCTCTTGCTGCTTTAGTTTCATCTTCCGTCATCTTCATCCTGGCCTCTACGACACTAAAGCCAATATCGTAAGCAAAAAAAAAAAGCATTTCGAACATGACTCGGAATCTCCCATCTTCCAATTCTAAGCATGACTAGGGACCACAGTACGGGCCGGCTTGTGCTGTGGCCCCAGCTTAGTGGACATTGCATGCCGGTTTAGCCTGACAATGTGGACTGACCGACTTAATGGCACTCACAGGCAGAGGGCCTATGCGCCCGCCCACACTAGTCACTATGGTCCCGGCTCGGCAAACAACGATCTGAGTTGAACCAAATTAGCGAGCCGTGCAGGCAGCTCCAGCTCAGCTCGTGCACCTAGATAGTATAGGTCGGACTTGGGTTGTGTAGTGCCAGCTAGCCTGGTATGCACTATTTGACATATCTAGTCTAAATTTTACATTTTTTCAAATTTAGAAAAATAATATGCTCATTGATATACATGGATAAATGACCAACATGTTTACCTTACGTATAACTTTATAAAAAGATATTAAACTTTCTTATCCTTTTCCTTTTAGAAGATATTGTCTTACGCATTTCATCTAAAAGTTCCCATAGGATAGCCTTAAATTGACCAACAAACGATCCCATCACTCGAAAGGAAGGCTTGTGGAAGCGGATATGAGTCTCGAACTCCCAACCGGTGAAGAGAAATTTTTTTCGGAATTGTAAAATTCCTTATTCGCTGAAAATAAAAAAAGTATTGTTAAAAAAAATTCTGCTTTCAAAATTCGTTGAAGAAGATTATTTTTTCTGATATATATATATAATTTGAATAGGAAAAAGAAATAAATTTTGATGTTCTATAGTTTTTGTATTAATTTTAAAAAAAAAATTATTTTTTTTTAAATATTTATTTTAAAACTTCGAAAGTATATATATATATATATATATATTTTATCATAATGGGAGTTGAGTCCCTACGACTTTATTAATCTTGAATACATCATTGTCCAAGGCATCACAACAAAGAATACAAAGCGCCTCTAAAGGAGGCGAAGTGAAAGGGTGCTAATCTAAAGACATGGAGAAAGCTAAACCAGCTAAGACATCCGCAAATTTGTTTGCCTCCCGGTAAACGTGATTGACGTGTACATCCCATTCGCGTGCAGGAAGTTCCTTACATGCCATCACCATATTTTTGCAACGACCATCAGATATCTTCTCGGCATTGATAAATTGGACCAGAAGAGCAAAATTAGATTCGTATTTAACTTTCTTGTATCCCTTGTCCCAAACCAGTTTCAGCACCATTAAACACCACCAGAGTTCAGCTTCTATTGTTGAACAAACGCCCAACTTGGAGCTGAAGCAATATAGCTAAGAACCCGAATAATCATGGAGTGCTCCTCCTGTAGCTGCCTCGGCCGAGCCCGAGTTCCCTCTTCTTCCGCTGTCAAAATTAGCTTTAATCTAACCTTCAGAGGCATCCATGCAATCTGTTTGTTTGTAAAGTTTTTTGAAAGATGTTTTTTTGAGATAATTTTAATACAAATGTGATAGAGTGCTAGAAAACTATTTTTTTTTACATTTAATTTTTACAAAAATATTTATTTTAAAGTAATTTATAAAGCATTCTAAAAATCGTCATAGTGTCCCCCGCCTGTGGGTCAGTCGGCCGGAGCGTTTGCCTCAGGAAGCGAGCGCCAGGGTTCGAACCCCACGGGTGCCTGTAATGGGGATGTGCCCGTGGTCGCGAATTTACAGCGGCTGTAAAAAAATTGGTGGCTAGGTAAATTCCAGTACTCCATGTCTGATCCGGGGGCGGACGTCAGACCGAAATTTTACTCTCATACGCACATCTGGTTCCAAAATGATCCTATAAGTGTGCGTAAAAAACTATGGTCCGCGAGTTAGCGAAGATTTAAGATTTCAAGGAGGGTTTCGGCTCATTATCTCAAAAATAATAAAAATCGTCACAGTTTTGTAAAGTAGAGAATTGGTTGACAAAACTCCTTAATATTTTGACAAAAGAACAGGAGTTATCCCTTACTTTTAAGTATCAATCATAGCCTTTCCACCTCTCGACCCAGTTTCTTACATTAATAATGGCATCGACATCGTCGCTGCAGCCGCGCCTCTTCTCCTCCTTCCTCGGCGACCGCCTTTCAAGCTCCGCTACGCCCCTCCGTCAGCATCAACTCCTCAATCCTAACCCATTTCTAATAATCTTTTTTTCTTTCTCTTGATATTTTGTTTCTTAAAATAATTGTCGGAGTTAGATTTTCATTTTAGTCGCTACTGAAACTTCATGTTTAATTAGCTCAGTTTATATGCTCTTTTTTCTAGTGATTATTCTGTGGATTGTTCTTTAAATTTAAATTTTAGTTTTGGGATCTCATACTAAATAAATCACTGATGGAATTTTGGCTTAAGCCTTGGCCCTATGGTTTAGTAGTATTTGTTTATTAAGAGCCCAATAAAGCATTATTTTCTTGAGTAATTATCGTCTTATTCCTTTTATATTGTTTGGCAACATAAGCATTGTATGAAAAAGTGGTGATCGTAGTAATATTATTGTTTTAGTTGCTTCCTTACAAGGCATCATGATTCAGATGCTAGTTCGATGATAGAATCTGATAATTATGCATTAACTACTTGCAGGGGTGATCTGTAGTGTTTTTAGTTGCTTTCTTTCCCCTTCTTCTGGCTAGGTAGAACTTGCAACTAACATGCTTTTGTCTTTTGTTGTAGGGACTAAACCTGCACCAATGCAGATGTCCAGAGCATTGTCTAATTTAGTTGATTTTTTATTCAACAAGAGGTATGACTCTTTGCAGATTGTTATAAAAACTTATGTTTATTTCGTGCACTTTCTGACACTCTCTGTCTGATTCAGCTGTTAGATTGTTACATAGATGTTTAATTTGTAACCTGTACTGCTATATTTGTTGGTTGACTTTCGTTCTGGTTAAATTTGGCTATTTCTTGCTGCAATAATGGTAAGAGTTTCGTAGACTTAGCAAAGATTAATCAATGTAATTTGATTGCTCTAGTGTTTGACGTGTGTTTATGCTTTGTTACTTTTGTCACCAAATTGGTTTCATTAGGTTTTAATTTGAAGTGGCTTCAAGTATCAATCATATGCCTTAAGAATGATTATCATGACTGTATATCCCTACTTTTTGGATATATAATATATAGAACTTTGCATTTTAAAACTGATCATGTAAGCCATGCATTTTGAACTTAACATATGCTATTCAACCACCGTTTTTTTTTTCATCAATTTAGGTTAAAATGAGTTGTCTGCAAATATATTAAAATGCCTTATCCAATACGTCATCACAAGAATTCAAAAAACGACGATAACATATAGTGTAGTAGAATAATTAGTCTGAATGTGGGGTCGTGCACGATATTTTGTCATTTGGACTTATGTACGCTACATGACCCAAAATGTAGGGCTACATGGTGATGTTAAACCCTCAAAAACAAATGAAGGATTAGTGTCAAGATTTTTGTTGTTCAACAATTTACGTTTGTTCTCTTGAATGTAGATCGACCAACGAGGGAAGGCAAAGGTTCGCTGGCTATTAAAGAACAAGAGTATCAATCTTTCTATATTCTATGACATAAGTCACAGGTTCACTTCAATATGAAGGAACAACTATATATTACTTCAACCTCATGAAGGATTTTGCTCGCCTAGGTCTATTTCTTTTTCTTATCTTCATTTATAGGCCAAAGGTAGATTTATGCTAATAATAATTGCCAAAAGTTAATCACCAGACTACGAGCTCTCATCTTCAACAGTTCAACTATAGTGGCATTTCCTGAATCAGTACATTAAACCTTATCACTAGTCCTTTTTGGTGAAATTTTTACCAATTAATTCCTCCTTGTGGCCCATTTGATGATCCTTCCACGGTTCCACCCACCCAGTCTTGTACTTTTCCAAGAAACCTATTTGCATCTCTCTTGTCTTGATAATTTTGATTCAATGAAAAGTCATTGAATGCCAAATAAGTTTCATATCTTACTCGCCATGATTTGTTAGGTCAATAAGCTTTTTGAGTACGAGCAGGATGATTATGAGAAGGCCAAGTCACTTTAAGCAATTGCTGGCCTTCTTTTAGTGATTGGCAAATTCTTCCTAAAACCTCCCTCTCTTAAGTCAGAAGTAATTATAATCATCTATTGTTTAGAGCCATTCCATTTCTAACATACAGGGAAAGTGGGGTGTAGGGCCTATAGTTGAGTTATTTGTTGTGGCGCCGACCAAATAGTTGAGTTGTGTAGACAATAACTATCTTTAGGATATAGTAGTTAAGATTTATAATACAAATATTCAATTTTCTTTCATTTTTCAAGGTATACTTGAGAAGCGATCCAAGGTACTAAACTTTATAATTTCGCTTTAGACGAAAGTATATTTCTTCTATTCCCTCGATGTGAAGGATCTATATTCAAATGGTGAAAGAAAAATTTTCTTTTGCTAATGTTTGATGGCCAAATGAACACTTACATATGTTTTCTTGGCTATGAGCACAGTCTTTTTTTTTTTTTTTTAATCATTACTAAGGTAGACCCTTATCACATCTCATATAGAATCGTTAACCAAGTCCTCCTTTCAATTGCTTGGAGACTGGGCCTAGCTTACTATGTTTTCGTTCATACTCAGTTGGGTTGGCCATCCTTTTCCGCTCTATATCTTCTAGTGCCTAGCTCAACCATCTCCACTTTTCTTCTTCTACATTCTTATAGCAGTAGGTCTACAATAATAGGAATATAAATTAGGAAAGTTACATAGATGAAAAAGCTAGTCACAAGTTATTTATGGATTTTTTTTTTTTTGGCTGAAAGTTCTTTATGGAAATAGAAAGTGATACTTTACCTCATCAGTGCACACATATGCACACACAACCTATAAGAAGATCCTACAAGACCCAATATCTATGTGATTTAAATCTTTAAATGTCCAAATCTTAAATTAAAATGCAAGCTTTTCTTGATCGTAGCAAGTATTAGACAACCTAAGTGACTATCTATATCTAGGAAAACTATTGGATTCTTTTGTACCCAGTATATTTTTCAAGTCATTATTTTCTTTTCTTTTCTTTTCTTTTCTTTGATCCAATATGCACTATTGGTGCTTTTCATCCATCCAATTTTTTGGGTGGATTTCTTACTGAAAGCAGATTCAAATTTACTTAACGCTTGCGAAGATAAGAATACTATATACTTCTTAACATAAAAGTATTACGAAAAGAGCACTAGCATGTTTGCATGTTGTTAGATTGTTGAAAGGAGTGCTATGTGAAATTCATGTCCTTTCAGTGTGTGCAAGCTGACAATGATGGTGGTGGTGGAGAATGTGATATCCTTAGCAGTCTGTGGCTTTGTTGCTGCACGTATAGCATTCGTTGGTCAATTTCTTGTGTTGTGGTCTTTATTTTAATTCAATTAGAATTACCTGACAAGATGACGCTAGGGATAAGAGCAATCTTTTACTTAACCCATGCAAATGTAGTTTCGTACAGGTTTTTAGCTTTATTTTCTCAAAAATATATAACATGCCTAAGATGTACTTGCTTGCACTGATCTATAGGAGCCAGGAAGAGGTTCTGCGTAGTTATAACAAGCGGTTAAAACCTGGAAAGGTTTCTCCTCGCCTGCATGTTCCAGATGATATAAAGAGACCTCCCTATGTAAACTCTCGGTTCTCTCCTGGAATTTCAAGTGGACATGAAATTCATGATGAAAAAGGAATCGAATGCATGAGAGCATCTGGGAGACTAGCGGCACAAGTTTTGGAATATGCTGGGACCTTAGTTAAGGTAAAAGGGGTTATGTATACCTTTTTTTAATCAATGCTTTAACTATTTTTTGTAACTTATTTATAAGTGTAGTTTTGGTTCTTCTACGTGCTATGCAACAATAACAACATAGCAATAAACTTATAGTTAGTACTTAGTAGACATGGCATCTTTTTGGTTGGTAAATACTAGTACAATCTTTGTTGAGTATTTAACCAAAATGAACTTGCTAAATAATGGAGGAGCAAACTTTTAAGCCTAGTGTAAAGCCTTGAAACTTTTGATTCTTAGTAAATATTCCATTCTTTCTCTTCAAATGGTTGATGTTTGTAATCTCTTGGCAGCCAGGCATAACAACTGATGAAATCGACAAATCTGTCCACCAAATGATTATTGATAATGGAGCATACCCATCCCCTCTTGGTTATGGTGGCTTTCCAAAGAGTGTGTGCACATCAGTAAATGAATGCATTTGTCATGGCATACCAGATTCACGTCCACTTGAGGTGATGTGGCACTTATCATTTCGGTAATGGTTACGCTGTAATGCTTGGTTGTCATTCCTTTCTTATGCGCAGGATGGTGACATAATCAATATCGATGTGACTGTTTACCTGAATGTAAGTATGTAAGTTTTATTGCTCTTGAACATATGTATTTCTATTTATGTGCATCTATATATTTTAAAAAAAAAGAACTCCTATCGTTAGTATTCATGTTAGAATCCCATTGAAATGTAGCCCTTTTGATGTGCATTGGGATGGGCGCACACGCATCAATTCGGATTTGAGCAATTTGGACAGTCTTTGATGTGACTAGAGCTTCCACATAAACGGAGCTTAGGTCTACTCTCTATATATATTTATGTGATGTACACACAATATTCCATCATCGTTCTTTAACTAAGCATTACATGTGGACAATTTAGTGATATTTTGAAATTGGGATATCATTTTAAAACCAATTGGCTTCAGGTGGGTGCATGGGGGGCTATAACCTACCTTCTAATAGTTTCACCTCTTATCTTTGTGGTAATAACAAGTTCCAGTGTCCCTAATAATTTTTAGTTACTGCTATTGCCTATGACCATTATGTAAATCATGCATCAGAACCATTATTATAGCATAAAGAATTCCAAAGACTTGTCGTGAGACCATTTTGTTTTACTCTATTCTGTTACTATGCTTATTAAAGCTTGCAGTAACTTAATGGGAAAGGTGTCAATTGTCTCTACTGAATTCCTAAACACCCTCAGAGCTTTCAAATTTGGGGCATAAGGAAACAAACATGTCTTAGTAAGCTTCTACAACTAAATTCTCCATAGACCCTTTTGTAATTGTCAAGTCTTTTATGGAGAATTGCCCTTGAAAAGTTCCTTAATGGGTGCATAATTGTCCCGTGAAATAAGAAACAGATGTATCTTTAAGGGTCTTTGTGAAATAAGAAACAGATGTATCTTTAATTGTCCCGTGAAATAAGAAACAGATGTATCATAATTGTCCTGTGAAATAAGAAACAGATGTAGTCTTTGTGGGCCATAATACTTTGATAGGGAAAATACACATGCTCTTCTTGCTCCTTGGAGTTATAAAGTAAACATTAGGCATACCGGAATAGTGTTTTATTTGAAATAGATGTATTTAATAGTTTTTACAGTAAATTAGACATTCAATGATTTCAGTATTTGAAACCTGTGGAAGACGACATTGATTTTAGGTACGTACTGTGGACTTATTTTTAAATTTAATATTTATTTCTAAAATATTAAGTAGTTTTGTTAGTAGTCTATTAAGAATGTCATTAAAATGTGTTTTATCCAAAATTTAGTGGTATTGTATGCCAAAAGCCTACCAGATGGGAAGGTTAAAAGTCATTATACTTAATATGTTGTCCATGTAAATTAGCTTCTCTTTGTTGGTATGTACAAGATTGCTTCTATTGTATCAAGAATTTATGTGATGTGTAGGGTTATCATGGCGATACATCTGCTACTTTCCTTTGTGGAGAAGTTGATGATGGTGCTAAGAAGCTTGTCCAGGTAATTTTTTTTATGTTGAAGTGAGCAAAATGTTAAACCGCTTAACTTTAAGTAGGATGCATTATACAAATGGACATGTCATGTAAGTGGAGCTGTCAACCTTTTTGTAACAGTCAAGAGTAGGAACAACAGAAACTATAGGGCCTGGCACTCGGGAAGCCTTTGCTTATTAACCGTTAAAAGAGCCAAACACAACCAACAAACTGCTAGCGGCATGTGGTGGGCTTCGATTTTGAAGCCTGACATGCCGTACAGGAGTTTCCTAGGCCTATTGGTTGGGCTATTTCTTTTGGGCCTTAGTTGCTGAATTGAACTCTTAATTTGGTATGTTAAGATAACTGGACTCGGTTAGAGAACTTTTGACATGTAGTAGATTTTGTAAGAAGTTTCTGTTCTTTTTAATGATATTTTTATATAACAGCCTTTCAAGTGAAACACTTTTATGAAAGCATAAAAAAGTTCGACTTTCATCTGCTACACTATTGTTTTTCTCTGTATCTAGTTTGTATAAGCATTCTTCTACTGTTATTAGCCTTTACTCCTTAGGTTGCTTGTAAGTTTCTTTTCACTGGAATTGTGTATGTTTCATTGTTTCTGAATTGATTACTTGCTTTAGCTATCCTTTTCCAAGACTAATGTGTTTTCTGCAGGTTACTAGAGAATGTCTCTACAATGCAATATCTATATGTGCACCAGGTGTGGAGTACAAAAAGATTGGCAAAACAATACAGTATGCTATTTGTTTACCAATATTTAATGTACTTTAATACAAATGCATGACAAAGAAATTTAACTTTAGTTATTTTACGATTCAGAATTGCATGTTTCTGCTATTTTATTTGAGGAAGTTCTTCAAAATACATTGCCGGATGGTTCCTCAAGATGCTTTCCTGGATGTATTTTCAACTTAATTTCGGTCTTTGAGTGGTTCCAGCTATTGATGCTTTCATGTAGTGTGAGTTCGCAATATTTCTATCAAGTCCCCTAATGGAAGTATGCATCCTATTTTTAAATATGCAACATTAAGAACTTCCAAGACTAATTAGTTTCAGTTTGAACCTTCGTCGTTCTGATATTTTGAAGGACTCTTAACGGTCTAACCAACCAAGATTGTTTGAGATAATTAAGACTTTGATGCAATTCAGACAGATGTATCTCAATCCAGCTCTCAGGGTACACAGAAGCTAACCGTGATCGCTTGGTTTCTGCATTATTTGAAAGGACTCTTAACGGTCTAAGGAACCAAGATTATTTGAGATCATTAAGACTTTGATTCAATTAGTGTGAGTTCGCAATATTTCTATCAAGTCCCCTATTGGAAGTATGCATCCATATTTTTTAGAAGGCAATAAATATGCAGCATTAAGAACTGCCAAGGCTTTCATTAGTTTCACTTTGAACCTTCGTCGTTCTGATATTTTGAAGGACTCTTAACAGTCTAACCAACCAAGATTATTTGAGATAATTAAGACTTTAATGCAATTCAGACAGATGTATCTCAATCCAGCTCTCAGGGTAAACAGAAGCTAACTTTGATCGCTTGGTTTCTGCATTATTTGAAAGGACTCGTAACGGTCTAACCAACCAAGATTATTTGAGATAATTAAGACTTTGATGCAATTCCGACAGATGTATTTCAATCCAGCTCTCAGGGTAAACAGAGCTAACCGTGATCGCTTGGTTTGTGTATTAGAATCCAAAGTTTCATAGTAAGATTAGCTTGAATCCTTGATTACACATACTCATACAATCAGGGTGGGGGACATGATCACTTTGCTCCTTTATGTGTTTAGACGTCATGCATTTGATTTTAAAAGTGTTTTACTGCTTGTTTACTCCCCTAACTCCACAAAGTGCCGTTGGGGTATTTTATTTTATTTTAGTTTTTTCTATTCCGTAATGGTATATTTGCTTCTTCAAATTAATAACATTTTACATTTAGTCCTTCCATGACATTTTGATCTATATAAGATTATGCCTTTTATTTACTATGAAAAAGAAAAAAAACAAAAAGGCCATTGTGCACGATGGGCCCAATTGCAGATTCCCCGACAATGTTGTGGTGTTGTACCACAATACTGTAGAGTATGACTATTGCTTACTAATTCTCTAGATGGGAGATTATAAATGATGTATTGAACTTTTGATGCAGGGATCATGCAGAAAAACTCAAGTATGGGGTAGTCCGGCAATTCGT
Source organism: Xerophyta viscosa (assembly GCA_002076135.1). Taxonomy (NCBI): domain Eukaryota; kingdom Viridiplantae; phylum Streptophyta; class Magnoliopsida; order Pandanales; family Velloziaceae; genus Xerophyta; species Xerophyta viscosa. The sequence goes on along the minus strand of MJHO01000114.1, from coordinate 120,034 downwards.
TGGTCATGGAGTTGGAAGAGTTTTCCATGCTGACCCAGTTATCCTTCATCACAGTAAGTTCCTGCTATTCAAATTCTCAAGAGTTAATGGAGTTCTCTATTTGGATATAAGAGCCTAAAATACTGAATCGTATGAGTGAATGTTAGTAAGTAGTAACACCTAGCTTTAGTATGGATGTACTTGTCGAAATGCAAATGATAAAATGATCTTAACTGAATTGAAAATGTAAGATTGGTTAATGTAACCCAAAGGATGGCTCCATATTATCTCTACATCGAAAAGAGTATTTGAAATTTCTGTACTTACATTATCAATACAGAGAAAAGCTATTAATACTGCTAGTACTACACAAATAATAAATTAGTACGACATATCTGGGGTTCTGTGGATCCTAAAGACAATGTTACTGTGGATGAAGGAGGTTGTTTCTTGCTGTTTGAGACAGAAGCTGAAGAGCATTAATCAACATAATCTTCTTGAATTGAAAAGACTAACCCCTAACAACATGTTAATGATGCACTATGAAGACTGCAAGCTTCTTGTTCTTGCTAGCTCTTGATGAGTAAAAAGCTGCACCTAAAGCTTTATAACAAACATTAAGACCAATTAAGTTCGGTGGCCTTCTATTCTTCGATTAAAAAACCAAATACTTTCTCATCAGCAATTGGTCAATTTTTTTCAAGTTGAAGACTTTCCCTTGCTATGATAGAATGAAGAACTTTACCCATATTTTTGTCTTTGAGCAGATATCCCGTACCCATATCCTTAAGTAAATACAATCGATCTATAAACTATATCAACATTGTAAATGCTAGGTCCAACTTCATACCTCTGTTCAGGTAAAAGAGCTTGAAATTAATGAACTTTTTATCCTTGGTATTGCTACTGTACCATTAAAGGAATAAAGAATCCGTTCTACCGTTACATGATTTTCATAGCTTCTATAGCCAATAAAATGATCAATGTCAAGAGAGTGGTAGGAAAGGCTCAAGAAAAACTTGGGAAATATTATAAAGCATGATCTATTTTACTGGACTTGAAGGAAGATATGATCCATGTTAGAGCACAATGGCGTACAAGATCCATGTACTTGACTCCATCTAATTGGAAAAGGACTTTCTTGTTGTTGGGTCAACATATGTCATACACCTAATCATGTGGACTGGATGGAATTACTTTGTCTTACATTATAAGTCGCTGCTTTGCAGCTCACCTGGTTCAGATTTTTTCAATAAGAGCCTTCAATTTTTTTTTAAAAAAAATCTTGTTTCTTTTTCATGTTGTTGTTGATGTAGTTTCGAGACGATATCTTTTATTTTTGTAATGCTCCCAGATAGTAATGGCATCTCTAAATATCATATAAGAATCTGTTTAGCTTGTCTCCTTAAAAGCTAATGCTGTTGGATCATGTCAAGAGCTTGCTAGTGGTTGTCTGAACATGATGGTTTGCATTTAAAGCAGTTAGCTTAATGTAGAAATAAGGGGACATGGATTGATGTGGTTTTTATAGCTTATGATGTAGTTGAGCCATACAGTACAACAACGCCAACCAATGTAATCGTTGGAATCGCTGTTTGACAGAACACTCACATTTATTTCCTCTCCTAGCAAGAATGTATCCTTCCAGTTACAATAATCATTGTTGGGAAATGACATTTCTTATGCCTGTGATAAATTATAAATGTAGACAGGTATAGGCTAATTAAAGTTAGGTGAGAGTGAAGGGAATCCCAATGGATCAAAAAAAGTTAGGTGAGAGTGGAGACTCATACATGCTGGAAAGAGAATGTAGAATATGTATGTAAAATGCTAAAATATTGTTATACTTACTTTTGCTAGATTTGGTATTTTTGGCAGATATGTGTAGTGGTATAGTTTGTTTCCAGGTACCTTCCTAGGCTTGAGAAAAGTTAGGGTTTCAAGATACTTAACTTTAAAAATGTTCCAAGATACTTTAAAGCTCAGACTTTCTAGATAGCTCTCTTTAGAAATGCTCCAAGTTTCTTAGGAAACCAATACAAGTTTTATGGGCTTAATTTTGTGTCAACCTTGTGTTATGCTAACTACATGTATACTGGAATGTTATATTCATCCTTTCTTGTTATTATCGTTATTACGCATTATTGTTAAATTGACATTACCTTCCTTCATACATGAAACAATTAGGTTTATATTCTTGGCTATGAATTAGTCGACCTCTCCTTCTTGCAGGAAACAATGAGCGGGGACGCATGATTTTGGGTCAAACGTTCACAATAGGTACTCAGTCTTCATCAACTACTAGTTTTCATGCTAAGTTCATATCTTTTTTTATAAGCTCCGGTACTATATACTCTTGTAAATATTAACTCCAGTGTCATCCCTCACTAGTAGTATCTTTTAAGGGACAAAGTTCTTCTACGAATTTGAAGTCACTTCCTCTCATTAATGGCTGAACATCTTTACAGAGAACTTTTCCTTCAGAGAAGTTATAAAGACTGATAGATAATTGAAGATTATCTGGATCTTGATAACCAGAGACGGCATGTTGCTGTTACTGTCAAACTGATCTTACTGAACCACAAAGAATCACTTAATCAAATACATCTAATATTTTGTATAGGGTTTTAGTGCGGTTTGGAGGTGCCACGTCCATGATTGTCTGGTCGCAGCTTAGTTGGGCCCTTCTACATAGCAAGTTGGCCCATTTACCTTTACATATCCATGTCTAAGTTGTATATTATCTTGCTATGTATCATGGTAACAGAGGCTATAAAAGATAGTTTAGATATAAATACAAAGGATGCAAGTCCCACAAGCCTACCATATGCGAACCAACAATCAGCCTACATGCTAAGCAGCATTGAATTAAGCTTTAATTGATCAGGTTTTGTTATTAAATAAAGCAAGTTAGGTTAGGTCCTGGTGTGACCTGGGCAGGCTGTCCTGGCCCATTCATGTCCCTTATATGAGCGATAACTTGTAATTAGTCTTTAAGCCTGTTTCTCGTCCTAGAAAAATTACAATACGTGCAAATTCACGGATGAGTCCAAAGTCTTCAAATAAGAAAGGTTGAATAATGTGCCCTAAGGGTTTGAAAAGAGTTAGTAAAATATAGAAGGAAATGGTTGGGGCTTTGCTAAATAGCTCACGCTGTTGAGTCAAGTGGTTTCTTGAACTTTATTAATGATAGATTCTTTTTTGGAATCCTGCTAAGACCATTTCTGAGAGTATGATTTACTGCACTAAAGAAGAATAACCATATTTTTCATGCTAAGCAAAATGACATGGGAATGGTGGCAAACTTCAACGCACCGGACTGGAATAAGTAACACACAAGTTTAGTCGTCTAAGTTGTCCTTTGCAGACAGGGTTGTGACATTAAAAGTCTTTGACAGAAGCTTGAAGCTTAAGACTTTAGACAGATTACTAGCGTTTGGAGTCCCAGATTCCTTGTTTGTAATGCAACCTAAACTTTTAGTAAGGTAAATTGTTACATGAAAACTTTACCCTTTTAATATAACACGAGGGCGCCAATTTGTTACAAGAGAAATTTGGTTCAATACAGTTAAAATTCTCGTTTATCTGATTCTTCAGGGCTTCTTGTTTTATGGAGATTACATAATCGAGATGCTAATGACTCCATACGTTCATTTTATAGCTATATTTTAGTTGAGTGTTTTCATTCTCACAAGTTGATACGAGTCGGGTTATTGAAGGCCCACCATAAAACAGTTCTGTTTATCTGCCCTTGCCCCCTAGTATAGTGACCCTCCTTTTGCGGAGATCGAATCAAGGTACTACTACTACATACTCCTTTCGAGTAAATGTTTCACACCTTCCTAGTGTGGGTGACAATAAGTTCGGAAGTTCTCTGATATTCTCTTGGTATTGGTATAATACACGGAATTTGCATCTGCTTATTGCCAAAACTTTAAAACTTTATGCTGTATATAACTATTTACTTTCTGTTGCCTGCAGAACCCATGCTTACAATGGGTAGCGTAAACCCTGTGATATGGGGGGACAACTGGACTGCCGTAACAGAAGATGGAAGTTTGTCGGCACAGTTTGAGCATACGATACTAATCACCGAAAATGGGGCAGAGATACTAACTCAGTGTTGAAATGACGCAATTTCTGCATCACTGGCGTAAATTTATTAGATGCGAAACTTGGTAGCACCATTTGAAAATTTATTTGAACTTCCAACTCCATTTGTCATGGAAATGACAGATAAGTAAAGAGCATTAGCCCGTTCTTTCAAGCAAAGCATGACATTCACCAATTCCACGGGTGTGAGAAGAATTAAATTATAATATGACATTTCTGCTCCATGAAACTATTACTTCTCCCGGGTTGAAGGGTAGATCCCAAGCTGTAGCAATTGTCGGACTCATGTTGGTCGGATAATAGGCAAAGTCGTGGTAACTTCATATAATTGTATTTGTTTTTTTTTTTTTTTTTTAAATCATATATGACAAGTTTAAGTTTAGTTTGACTTACAGTTGGGTTCATATATTCAACTTAAATTCCTAAATTTGTACGTCAGAATAGTGTCATTAGTGTATGATAGTTGTGGGGTTGTCATATGACAATATAGCTTAGCGCCATTAATTTGAGCAGCCATGTGTTTGCGAATATTGAGGATTGTAAGGCTGTGTTGATACCAAACATTTTCTTTTATTACCGCATAGCCTGGTTTCCCCTCATCTGATTATCATACGCTACAGTTCAAACTGCCTCAGGTCCACGGCTATAGCCATTTCACTGACAAATTATGGTGGGGTCCTATATTTTTTAAACTTGTGGATAAATAGAATGCACATGCATTATTGAGTCTTCTTGAGAGATATATGTGGCACTTGATCATTACTCTCCAGTGTTACAGCACTATCCTGGAGTAAGAATTCTTCCATCAGAATTATTTCCTCTCTTTTTTTTTTTCTTTTTTTTTTTTTTTTTTTGTGATGAAAGCACATCTTCAATGAGAAAACACTTCGTCAACAACAGGTGACGTAGAGGTCGAAGTACATGACTGACGATGTACGACCAGTACAAATTCAACCTAGTATAAGACAACAATAACAGATTTAAACGAAAAACGAAGTACAGGGTATCTATACAAAGCAAGAAGTACAGAAAAGAAAGTGGCTAGATGAACGCAGTTAGTTTGATTGGATGTGAAGCGCTTCAAAAAAACATCACATTCAGATTTGAATCTATATGAGGTGAAATCTCTCGCAAGATTTGAAAATTTTTCTATATTTCGCTGCAGGAACTTCCGTTCATGGAAGATCTGTATTCGGATTTTAGAGCGTCGGTCGGAGCTGGGTGTGGAGGTTTCTCACGCATTTGAGGTCCATACAGGGACGAGCGCTCGTATTACGGATTATACCGCAATAATCTCAAAAAAAAAAAAGGTTGCTAAAACCTCACCATCCAAAATAATATACGCCAGATATAAAACATAGAAGAGCAGCAATAGAGGCCAGTTAAAGGCAGCAAAAAGACGAACACCAGTCCCGCAGTAGGAGTGTCATAGAAGTCCTGCCGCCACTATGAGATCTAAAAGTCAGCAAGAGTCGTATAACTGTAGGGGAACTCTTGCGATCTGATGTCCTCTTGAAGGTGATACCTGTCCAACAGATGACCAGTAGCCGGATGAAGGAGAAACAGTGTAGAATGAAAAGTCAAGGCCCTAAATGGCGGTTCTGCTCGAGCTAGAGACACTAAAAGTAGGCGGTGCAAACATAGCTCCAAACAATTCTGAAGTCATAGGGGGTGATCCTATCTCTCCAGTCACCTCAAAATAACCTAATAGATTCCTCTTATATATGTGATATACTATAGACTTAGTTATTTTTTCAAGAGCACTGATATTCGTCACAGCCATCATGTCCGCTAAGAATAGTATTTTTAGTTTCCAATCCATTTCCATAGATAGTCTGCCTCACTTGTTCCTTCAACAGATATAAAAACTATGACTTCTTTTTATTTCTTCCATGGTGAAGTTCAAAAGCCACAAGAGCCACATGGCATTGCTTGTTCCGTTAACAAAGACTACAGTCCCATTTATCCAGTAGGATACACCATCCCCCTCATTGCAAATATTATTATTATTATTTAATTATTACTTTAGGTTCTTTAAACAGTTCAATGAAGGAACTTCATGGCAAAATACTCTAAACCACATCAGCTTGTTATTCACTTTACCACAATTGTGGATAAGCGCATATATATATATATATATATATATATATATATATATATAATATATATATATATATAATATATATATATATATATAATATACATATATATAACCAACATTTCAAGACACTCCTCAAATTTTTAAGGAAAACTGCAGATCAGACCCCTCTATTTTAGCAGTCGCGCAAATCAGCCTCCCAAAATACAGAAATGTGCCATATGGCAGCGGAAAAACGAGTTTCGGAGGGCTGATTTGCAAATGAGCGAGAAGAGAAGGCTTCAAGCCTAGAAGTTTCGGAGGGTTGATTTGTAAACTGTTTATAGAGGCTAATCTGTAATCTCCCAAATTTTTAATGTATATGTAAAACTTGATATAATCAACATTTCATCGCCACTCCTCAAAATTTTAATGTACGTCACATAGCATTTTTCCTTGCTCTAATATGTAATAAATGTATAATATATTAATAAAAATAAGTATAAATTCTTATAAAATTAAATATAAAGAAAAATATTTTTTTAGTATTATTATTTTATATATGACTAATATCCGATCGTATGGGTGTAAACTAATATTATCTAGGATATGACCCAAACCAACTTGATTTGTAGAACTGTTCTCAAATAAAATAGGATATGATCCAAACCAACCGGATACATAGCAATGATCTCATCTTTCTTTTTAATAAATAAAACTAATTGACCCTAGCTCAGGTTTCGATCTATCAATAGTAGTGCAATCCTTACTATATCAATGTTATAAATATAGTCTTAGCAATGAGTAATCTTGTACAGTTCAAAAATTGTAGTTTCAAAGTGTCCCAAAAGTTCTAATGTACGCTTCAAGGAGATTAGGAGTTTTATTCCCAAAACTCCTAATCTAATATCAATGTTATAATCCGAAGGAGATTTGGGGTTTTAGTCGAGCTATTTTGAGCTTGTTATTTGGAGTTTTATAGCACTTCATTAGTAAGTGGGATTTGGGAGGATTCATATTACTATGAAGAAATTCAGAAATAGGGAAAAAGTCCATATATGTCAGAATATAAACGCACACCCAAATCTGAATAGATGATTATGATTTGCATGGATATTGTAAAAATACAAATGAAAGATGCGATTAAAAGTATTCGTCAATTTATATTGTATAACAAAAAAATACGTGTCAAACAGAGATTATCCAATTCTTTTTCCTACTCCTTAGCATTTATAATTACAGTTTAGTTAATTCTATAATCTAACGAATATGTTGGTGTAACTAACCCAGTAGTCAATCGAAAAAGGACATCTGGATTAGGATAACGAACAAATCAAACCACAGTTTCCATTTCCTCTGTTCTTTAATATGACCAAGAGGAACTCTGAGCTGCAAGCTCCAGCTCGCTGGATGATGAATCCCACACCTGCGAATCATCCATAGGAAACAAATCCTGCAGTTGGTTCCAGAAACTCGACTGTGATTTGTTCTTATCTTCCCCATAATCTTTCTGCTCAACGCCGGCGACGTCTGCGGCAGTTTTGCAGTTTTCTGCGAACGGGAAGTTGAGTTTCGCTCTGGGGCCGCGAAACTCAATGGCGGCGATATCGTAAGCTCTGGCCGCCTCCTCGGCGGTATCGAAAGTCCCTAGCCATTTTCTCACAGCGCGTCGTGGGTCACGTATCTCCGCCGCCCATTTCCCCCACGGCCGCTGCCGCACGCCACGGTATTGGTTCTTCTTCTTTCTTTTCCTAGGGATAGCGGTGCTTCCGCCGTTCTCGTTCTCCGCCGCAGCCGCCGCCGAGGCGGAAGAAGCTGCGTTGGTCGCAGAGGTGGCATCGAAGAAGTCGCAGCCGAGACAGCCGTCGATGCCGCATGATTTGCAGACCTCTGCAGCGACGGCGAATGGAGCGATGAAAGACGACGTGTCGTCGCCGGAGACGATACGAGTCAGAACCGACACGAACATGGAGTGCTCATGCTCCGAGGAGGGAAGTGAAGAAGGCCTGTTTTGTTTATCCATTAATGGTGTCAAAGAATAGAAGATTTGCTGGAGATGAGTGAGTTGACTGTTGAAATATAGAAAGATCAAGTTCGTTTATATATTGACGGGAAGTGCGGCCGCGTTCAGACGCGCAGTTGAAACGGTTTGGACCGGTCTAGGTCCGGAAGGTGAGGGACACCTGGTGTGGTGCGCACGAGCCTCTCTGGAAGAAAATTGAGCACGTGAGGAATTTGAGAACAGTGCGTCCATTTAAGAAATAGTTGCAGATTAGCCCTTCTCTATTTAAAAATTAAAAATAAATCTTTTTATTTTAAAGATGTTATTATTTACGTTTGAAAACACATATTTAAATTTTTTTTTTTAAAATTTAAATATAAATATTTATAAATCACATCTAAATCTATCTATTTTATGTACTAAATTTTTCAGGAAAATAATTTTAGAGTAGTCAATATATTTTTGATACGAACTTAGACAAAACTAATTTATAAATAATTAAAATAACAGATTAATTTTCAAAAGTTTGAAAATCAATAGCTGTTAGACAATTATTCCTTCATCTAACATAGAACTTGGATTGGAGGTACAGAGATTGGAAGGTGATGTACTTGTGACCTTTTAAGTCTTTTATTTTGTTTGATGTGGATCGTAAAAAGTATAATATGCCTATCACTGGCTTGACGTCATTGCACCATAAAAAAGAATTGGGGGATGTTTATTTGTCACTTATATATTCTCATTATTATATCTTAACAATTCCAATAAACAAGACATTTGCTCCGGAACGAAGCGGTGCACGATAAATTTTTTAATGGTAGATCTTCTCATATATAATTTAATAAGGTCTTTCTGGACAAAAAATTATGGCGGTACTAAAAGCTGAGGCTAAGGATGTAAATGAATTGAACCGCTCATAAACAGTTCGAACTCATCTCAAATTTGGTCTAAATGAGCAGATTAATATTCCTACACGACTCGATATACTTGTAAGCTCGACAAAATAGATAATGTCGTATTAAATTGAGAAAATATTTTGTTTCTCATTAAATTAATTTTTAACATTTAAATAGATAATTAAAAGATACATAATAATACAAATTACTATAAAAGAATATAATTCAAATATGCGAACGTCCAAGCACAATAAAATGTCTAAGATTAAAAAAAAAACAGTATATATTCATAACTTATCTATTATGAAGCTCGAGATCTATTCGAGCCAAACTTAACTCGAATTTGAATTTTTTTCAAACAGAGCCGAGCTGAGCAAAATACTACTCGATTCGAGTGGACTCATTTTTCACCCCTAAATGGGGCACATAAGGACCTTCAGCTGAAAAACAAGATAAATAAATAAATAAACAATAACAAAAGAGGGTGAGCTATAAGAATACGACATGACTACTGAGTCCAAGGGGATTTACTTTAATTTGGTATCACAATTGTTGGTCGGCTTATAATGCTCGATCTGTGTTTATTATCCAAGGAAAACTTGTAACAGCTAGCTGAACAGAGGAATACCCACTTCTTGATGGACAAATCCCCTACTTGAAACATTCACGTGTAGATATGTTTCTAATAATAAAAAATTATATTATGGTTATTATGTTATCTTTATTTGTCCACATTATTTGTATAAAGCTTAAAATAAGACCATATTTTTATTCAAGGACCTTTAGAAAGATACAGACCTACCAGTTTTTTGACTTTGAGCATTTTATTCATATAGCACGGTAACCCGACGTCCTTAGCTGGATGATGTAGCGTGGAACCAATTCCGTTGGGCTTAGGACGTAGACAGATTAATAGATATGCAATTAATAATGACTGGGTTCAAGAATCATGGGCCCTGAGCCACTCTGGTAGTAGGCAAGACGGCGAATGTGTGCTTCACGTGCGTCGTGACGTGAGATAAGGGATGACGTCATCAGCAATCGCAAACGGCTTACCTCATCATCATTATATTCTATGTCGGCGGCGCAGCGCCGCCGATATCCGAATCTAATGGGCTGGGCTTAGTTTGGATGGGGTCTTCTATGTGGCCTAGCCCGTTATTGCAGCACATGGTCATGATAGTAACTTCCTAAACCTCTAACCAAAGCTCTCTCTCAAAATTAATGTCACACAGAGAGATATCAAAACTTCAAGCCTGTGCAAAGATTGTAGAGTCTTTTGGAGTTCTTCTATAATTTCATGATGAAGCTTGCTTTATATGAATTCACATTATGGGCTGGAGAGAGAAATTGGTGTCGGGCTCGTGCTGACTTTTGGATTTCAACATTATATATATATATATATATATATGACTCGAGCTTTTATACATGGGCTGGACTAAATGCTTATTGCTTCAATTGCAAGCGAAAGCAAAGCAAAAGCTCTATCAATTTCTAGTTATGAATCCGACATATTTGTGTCGTAGTTGTTTTATTTTTTATTTTTTTTTAACGAGCCAAAAGAGAACTTACATCATATTGTGTTTTTAATGGCATCGCTGCTTTAGGGCTTTTTTAGTAATAACATTAATAAGGTGCCATACGCCAAAAAAATTGATTTATATTTAGATAGTTTCTTACAGAACAAATATACTATTTGACATAACATTTTATGGGATTACCTTGATAAGTCACCTTTTTTTTTTTTATCTTATATATATATATATATATATATATTAAGGGCGGATCTAACATATAGCAAGTGGGGTCAAATGACCCCACTTGATCTATAATATAATTATTATATTATTGTATATATTATGGTCTATTATATATGTTGTTTGTGTGTGTGTGTGTGTGTGTGGTGTTTTGTGTTGTACATACATGACTTTTTTTATTATTCAAAAATAAAAATATTAAATTTTTTAGAGTTTGTATATAAGATTATATGAATATTTCAAAACATTCACGAACATTTCAAAACATCCCAAAATTATCTAGAACACTCACGAACACCTCAGAATCTCAGAACACTTACAAACCATTCAAGACATTGATGAGATTTCGAATATCTCTAATACATATAAATATTTACGAACATCCCAAAATATCTACGAACATTCTAAAAGTTTGATTTTGCTGTTAAATAAAATTTAATTTTTTTCCATAATTTTTTACTTCTGTGTGTGTGTGTGTGTGTTGTATTTATTTTGATAAATGTAGAGTTTGAATTTATTATTTTCGGGTTGTTCTTAAACGTTCGTAGATATTTTGAACTATTTTATATGGTAGTTACGAATTTTCTGAAATTGATATATTCAAATATTTCGTATATATATTAATTGTTATGTCAATAAATATTGTTATTTTTTACTGACCCCACCTTCAACGTAATTTCTGGATCCGCCACTGTATATATAATATATATTAATTATCTACTATCATTATATATATATAACAGGTGGAAGAGTTGGTGAAGAACATGTCTCTGTAAATCAAATCAAAATGGATAGGAACTTAACATGCCCACACGGATTGGTTGGTGCACCTAATTTTGATCTAGATTCTGGACAGCACGTTTTGCAATTTTTAAGAGTATCCACACTGTCGAACCATACTGTCATATATATATATATATATATAATGGATATATGTTGATTACTATTAATATGACAACTAAGTTGATTGTAGATGCAAATTTGGAGATCTTCTCTACGTCATTGGACAGGATTTGACCTTCCCTTGCTTGCGGTGGACGGTGGACCGGTGGTCGACAGATTTGCTGTTCGGCGTTGCATATATAAAAGAGGCAAGGTAAATAGCAAAGATTTTGGAATATAATACCATATATCGCGCGGTAAATGCTAATTACTTGGGAAAGGTCGATTAGGGATCTAACCTCGATTAGATTTTAATCTGATTAGACCTCTAAAATGTTTTTGAAAAAAAAAAATTTACTCACCCCCAATAAACTATCCAATAAATAACACATAATTAAATTTCACCACATACGTATCTCGTGATTCGCACAATTTTCTAGTGATCTACAAAAAATATCAACATTACAGATATACCCATCGTGTGTGTGGTCTTAATATTACCACATTAGCATATGTGATTTTTTTTTTATGTGCATCTCAAAATTCTTTTGAAAAATAATATAAAAACGGCTCTACAATCGGCCAATAAGATTTAAATAGCGATATGATATTTTCAAAAAGTTAAGTAAAAGCAACTTTCTCAGTGGAAAAGCACCACATTTTTATTTATGATTCTATGATATTTTTTGAGCATTCTATATTTTTATAACTCTTAATTGGATTTACTATTTTTATACCTTTAATCATTTTGATCGAAATGTGCCTCGTTAATGTATAAAATGACCAAACACCCTCAAATTTTTTATTTAAAAAAAAAGATATGAATACATGCGAACACTAACAAACACACTTGAACACCCACAATATATACGAACATCCATGAATACCTCTGAACCATCGACGGACACCTTCGAATATTTATGAACACACGCGAATATCCACGAACATCACCGAACACCCACGAATACACGCGGACACTTACAAATACCAATAATATATACGAACACGCACGAGCACACGTAAACATTCACTAATACTCTCGATTACCAATAGGTGTTCGGGTGTGTTCCCAAGTATTTATGTGCATTTCTTACATAATCGTGGGCATTTTTAAGGGTTTTTCTTCTTAAGTAGTTACGAAAATATTATATAATGTTGTCCAAATACTTGTAAACTTATCTACTATGCATAAAAATCCTTATAAACACTTAAGGACATATACGAATACTAAGAATGCACATGAATACTTAGAATATTTGTGAACAATTAGTGAGCTCTTTTAAGCAAAATAACAAACATTTGGTGGACAAATATTCGTTATTTTTTTAGAAAATTCTGATTTGATTATTGGTCATGCGGTGGCGGTGTATAGTGCCGCTGGTTGTGCTAGAGGGAGAAAGAAAAATAAAGTTTTTTGACGGGAGAGATGTAAGTGGGAAATAAGAAAAATATTACATGTTTGTTAAAATATACAAGCTATTACAGTAGCAACGGTTTTTTTTGGAATAAAAAAACATTGAGAGTATTTTTATTATTTTATATGATGAAGAGACACTTTTAGGCCAAAATATATTAGTGAGGTACAAAAATACTAAATTCAACTAAGAGGGTATGAAAAAAGATAAAATGACCATATTTTTTCTTGGAAAAATTATGGATGGACCCCTTGACTTGGTAAAACTAATTTTTTAACCCCTTCAGATTTAGTTTTTAATAACCACTTCCTATTTTTAAGTTTTCTTATTTTTTAACCCTAATAACTAACTCAATTATTTTTCTGACGAAAATACCCTTTCGATTATTTTTTTCTAATGAGATTTTAATATTTTGAATATTTTCTCTCCAACGTCTTCTTTTCGCCGCGCCGTCTTTCATAGTCATCGTCCGCCGCGCCGTCTTCTACAGCTATCGCCTTGCAAAAGTAATTTTTTTTTCATTTTTTCTTTTTTATTTGTTAGTCATCGTCCGCCGCGCCGTCTTCCATAGTTAACATAATTATTTCATATTTTTCATATTTGCATCGAAATGGCGGATAGTAGAAACAGAAGCGGGAAGACAGATGAGTTGTATCATCGCGTCGGTCATCGAGTTGCATCCCTAAAATTAAGCAAAAAAATTAGTAAAACTGTTGGAGGTATAGTAGTGTTTCTTTTATATATAAAGGGCTAAAAAAATAAGTAATTTAAAATTAAGGGGTTATTATTAAATATAAAAATCGGAAGGACTAAAAAATAATTTTTCTAAAAAAGATGTACTTATTCATAATTTCCCGTTTTTTTCTTTTGTAGACGATCCAAGGGCTCAAACCTTCGGCCTTCTTGGCCGTACAGTCATATGCTTACCGGCGCAATTCATTTTCTAGTTATTAAACCAGCTCTCCAAATAAAAAGTAGTGCTACACAAGTTGTTGGAATAGGTGTTTAAATTTGATTAAAAACTGATTAACCACTGCTATACATGCGATCTGTAACTGGTAATATCATAAAATCCTTGTAAACTGGTTTACTCTCTCATATGGGACATTAAGGAAAGAATGCAAGTATCACCATCCTTTTACCTATTTTTAAGAAAAATAATATGTCCTTTTCAAAGAAAAATAAAAAGAAAGAAAAAATAATAATAGTAATGGCGCCAAGCATTTGTGAAGCTCACTCATACTTTCTCCTATCTGTAACATTCCAGCTCCAATGTCGATCTGGGAACCCTATCTTCTCTGCCTTCCTCCTATCCCACTCGAGCTCGATCTTCCGCCGCTCCGTCAACCTGCAAAACTTCTGCAGCCCAGCGTCCATCTCGTCATGCAGCCGCCACCACCGCTTGTGCGCTATATCGCTCGCGTAGACTCTCTGATCATCAATATCCCAATTGCAGTCATAGTCTCTATAACAATGCCAAGGCTTCAAGCCTAAGTAATGTATGGCGTAAAGCTCCGGCGGATCTGCGCCGAACAAGTGATTCTTCAAGCTCGTTTCCGTCGTTGTATTCGCCCAAAAATTCTTCAAAAAGTTAGTTCTGCGAGGTAAACGATGCCACCACACAATTATCTCGTTGAGAAACCCTTGATCACCGCCATTATATGAAATTATCTTCTTTCGCTGCTTCATTAGGATTTTGAAGGTGCACTCTGAAGGCTCGATCACCATGATGCCTGAGTTGAAGATGACCCCGTCGTTGCCGGTGGCGGATAATTGTGGGAAATTGAATAAGAGGTCCAGGTTTTTTAAAACGATGATGTCCGAGTCGACGAAGATGACTTTGTGGTAATCTGTGAGCTGCCACAGGCGGAACTTGCTGTAGTTGTACTCATTATACGTGCCTTTCTCCGCGTGGGGATTGCGGATGCGCTCGATGAGGCGGAGCGTCCATCCGGCGGAGCGGAGGGCATCGAGCTTTGAGGGAGGGATGTGGTTGTCATGGAGGAGGAGGAGGTCGCGCATGGAGCCGGACTTTTTGATGCTCTGAGCAAGAGCGATAGCACCGCAGACATACGCGTCGGAGGAGTGCAAGACCGTTGCATAGGCTTCCCGGCGTGTAGGGCTCGCCGGCGTGCTAGGGAGCCTCGATAAGTCGTACTCTTCATTGATTCCTGCAACGTGAACATCCATCTGTTATATATATTCTTCTTTTTCATTATTAAGAAGATTGGTTCTGTCAAATTCGAATTTACAGCAACTGGTGACAACATGTTGGTGATCAGCATTTGCCAGAAAGTCCAACTCAGCATGCATGTGGTGATCGGCAAGAAATATATTATTAAAATTTTATGAATCAACTGTTGGTAGTGCTGGTTGTTGTACTAATTCTTGACTTGATATGTAATATAAGAAATCTGGTTCATCATGAGCATGAGAAACTTCCACACCTACCACGTCTGCCTAATTATAATGTTTAACCATTTTATAACCAACATCTTTATTAACTTTATTATGGACCAACTTTAAGCTTAAGCTACCTATATATTCTTAATTATGTTATTCCTTAGGTCAAAAGGTAGATATTTCTTAGATCATAGAAACTTAGAAAGTTGGATATCTAATAAATTAAAGATAAAGTGCATTTTTTTTGTAAATTTTAGGGTGGGTTACTTTCTTGTGCTCACACTTGAGGAAGGACCATAAACTTTGACTCGACTAAGATGTATAATTTTTGTGGTATTAGATTGTAACTTTAACCATAATTAATGGGGCAAGAAAGCAATCATAATACTGGAATGAGCAATCCCCTGTTCGTGTTCGCAACTTCTCGGATGCAGAGATGTATGTGAAGACAATTCCTCATATTTTCCCTTTTATTTTCTTGATATTTTTTGTGTGATAAAAAAACTGGAAAATGGGTGAACAAATTATTTAATTTAAATATTTTCTCACATAAAATAGGACAAACATTAGTTAATCTAAAAGGCTTCTTAATCATTGACATATTGCTTCGCTGCCAAGATATAATAATTAGGTTAAAGGCATTATTACATCCCAACCACCTACTCCATTTAGATGTTGCAAGAAACTCATATTCTCAGATACGATTTTTTTTAAAAAAATGAATTAATGTCACGCAAAAAAGCATGAGATAATTATCTAATTCATGAGATATGAAAGAACATACCTTAAGAAAAAATAGAAATAACTAAACAAAAAGGAACTGGACATACCTTCTGCCCATAAGGGCAGGGCTAGGTTACAAGAACCGACAGGCATGGCAACTTTCTCCTCGAGTCTTCTAACCTCAATCTCATAATACCACCAGTCACCTTCGCGTCTAACAACATCGTCGCACCGGAATATCTCCACCATTGGCTGGCAAGGGCTCAAAATTACCATCTTAACCTTCCCCTTACCGTCCCTTGTAGCCCGACTTACGGTCAAGTTTGCAGCTATCAAATGCACTTGAAGCCTAAATACATCTCTATTCCACCCTTTTCGCGGCCGTCTACATGGAATTCTTGCCACAACCACGTCCATTTCTCCGGTTACAGAGAAGTCGGGCATCGGTATCTCCGGGCACGACGGCCCCTCGTTCTCCTCCTCCTCATCGATCCACTCAGGGAACAGATCTTTCCATTCAAAGATCGGGGAAACGCTGTGGAACTTCACTTCATTGGTGTACCTCCACTGGTGGCTAACTTCTCCTGATTTCATATTAACCAAACCTACTCTTGAGTCCTTCAACAACTCGCTCAAAAATGGAGGAATTTTCACCTGAGCAATTATGTTTTCTTCTAGCATTGCCTTCATTGGCATACGTTCTTCCACCTTTTAGAAAGTAACATAATTAACTTAGTCTCCGGATATCAATTGACATATGCATATAAAACCAGTGATCTTAAGTTTCAATCAATGAGTTGTATCTATATACGTTAATTATCACGTACCAGTACTCACCTTACCTTCTTGAGGTGGCAGTCTTGGAAAGAGCACCGCCGCCGTCCAAAGGAGTCAGTGGCAGATCCCTGACCGTAGAACGAGTCGGCCGGCTGAAGAACAAGGGTGACATAGAGGATGAGAAAGACAGCAACAAATATGAGATTGACTTTGATGACTAGACTTTTCGACGAGGCGGCTTTCATCGCCTCGAACCCGAATCTCATTTTCAAAATCAACTGATGAATGCGATGAAGAAGATCTAGGAGAAAGCCTAGCTCATAAGGCCAGCACCTTGCCTTCTTTATATATGCATGTCAGGGAAGGGATGTTATGATAACCCGTGGTCACTTTCTTGATGATGTCCGGGAGAATAGTTTATTAGTGTTTGGGGTGCTTATAATTGAATTTTTGTGCAAATCACTAGAAGTTAATGGTGGGGATGTCTAGAGGTAGTGGTTGGGGTGTAGGGTAGAAGGTTTGGGGATGAGTCCATTTGATTAGGCTAGCTGCTGATAGCTTAGCTTGTCAATGATGCATCAGAAACGATTGCCGTCGGGAGTCGTTGATCTGGTGGTTGATTAGTTTGACGTTTTTGCCCACCTTTTTTTGCTCAAATTTACTCCAAGTCGGGGAGTTAAACCGTTTAGTACTTGTAACTTGTAAGGAGAAACGGCTATTTGCCTCTCCCTTATAATTTAAAATTCTTAAACTATACTATTTAAGTAAAAATATATTCTTAGATACGGTAGACTAATAACTTCTAACATAAAAGTTAGATATATTTTTATCAGGTTAATGAAATTTGATCAGATCCGATATATTTACGGTAAGAATGAGTGTACTTAAAAAATATATATGCAAGTTTGAAAAAATTTCTAATATAAAAGTTATAAGTTTTAATGAGATCTACAATTTTAATTTTTAAAATTTTTTAAACAAATACTTTACGTATGTGATTAAGAATTAAAACATTCGTTAAAACTTTGTAGCTCCAACATATATTTAGAAATAATTTTTTTAAAAAAAATTTAATATTAAAATAATAGATCTCATCAAAATTTATAATTTTTATATTGAAATTTTTTTCAAATAATAACCCTTAGTATTATTTTTACTTATTTTACCCAATCAAAAAATTATTTCTGTTATTTGTCGAAATTAAGAGAATATAAAAATACTATTTTGAATTATAAATGTACCTTTGATAATTTTTAAACTACGAATTAAAGGACATAAAAAGATAAATTCTGAGGACAAATCAAACCGTAGGTCCTACTTAAAATCGCTTTTCTGTATCTCACCACTCCATAAGCATCAACTGTAGCTGCAAAAGTGCCGTGCAATGCATCCCAAGCGCCTTGATTTTTATTTTTTTCCTTAGAAAAAAAAAACTGACCACTCTAGAAAAAAAAAAGAAGGGGCATAAAAGACAATATCCCTTCTCTATACTTAGTGACCTGGGGTCATTGACTGAAGTTGGTGTAATGTTCAAATCATCTAGACAGCAATAATAATATAAACTATTTGGTACTACCCATATATATATATATATGTTGGATGATAAATGATGATTTTTTTTCTAATTGTTACTACGTGGGTGCAGGGCTTGTTTTCCTGGCGCCATATTTTGGAATCTCTCTGTTACTACCAAATTTGTTCAAATTTCAACTTCTAAGCAACATGCGAAAGATTAAGCAACACACTTAGAGAAGAAGCTTCTGTCGTATGATTTGCGTTAGAAATTGACTTGCGTTACGTACGTCAATTCAATTAGCGACTCTAATGTCATCTATTTAGAATTGTGCATCCATGACTTTTTAATTCCTTTTTTTTTTTTCTTTTTGTGAATTACTGACAACTGTTCACCACAGATGATCATATCGTGTCTTGCATTTTTCTCAAAAAAAAAAAAAAGTTATGTATTGTGCAAAGCTGAAATCTAAATTAGCAACTTCCCAACTCACCAATTTCTCCAGTTTCTTGCAGTTGGAAACAATCGAAAATAAAATCTGGCTCTTGCCTTAGGGAGCATCGACAATGGTGAGCTCACTGTGTTGGTTGGCAAAATGGAGAAGCTGTACTCCTTACCATAGTTTGATTGATAACAGTAGCTTAAATTTTAAAAAAAAAAAGAAAAAAAGAAAATTAAAAAAGCAGCAGCAGCAACGACGAACCTAATGCACAGTTGAAATGGGCCTTGATTTTGAAATCAGACTTAAATATAATGTCCTTTTATCAATTAAGTGAAATGGACTTTTGATAATGAAGACCGGGAAACAAACAAGGAAAAATGTAGATTCAGCCCCTGCTTTTCTAAATTGTTTCCAATCAGTCACTGCAGTTTGTCATATTCACTTTTGGCCCCTCTCTCGAAACTTGCGCCATACTATTTTGACTGCTGTATTAGTATTTTTTTTAAAAAAAATATTTACATAAAACTTATAAATTTTGATGAGATTTATAATTTTTACGTTTAATTTTTTTTTAAAATACTAATATGATAATGAAAACGATATTGAACGCTATACGATAAGGGGCTAAAAATGAATAGGTGAAAGGATAAGGGCTGAAACACCCACAGTTTCTTCAATTAGGGGCTGAACGAGATAAGCCCCAAGAGACAAGGATAGTCTCAGCCGTACTTATATACTATCATTCTAAATAAATTCTTTTTTTTTTCTGATAGTTATTACATTAAACCACAAACACATATATTACTAGTTTAGAAAAAAAAAAGTTGTAAGATAAAAAGTAGATTTCGTATACTCTATAACTTCGGTATTGAACTTTTTTAAAAAATCTTTATATATGTATTTTGACTAAAAAATCTTTACTAGCTGAAAAATTTTTGGAGTATCAAAATATCTATTTAGAAGTATATTTTATACAAATCTTTAAACAAAAAAAAATACAGACATACCAAAATCAAAATTTTGTTTGTTCAAAACCTATATATATGTATTTTGACTGTTTGTATTTTATTTTTTTTAAAAAAATGAGTTTATTTGAGAAATCCTTACAAAGCAGAGAATTTTCGAAAAAGTTCCAAGAAAAATGAGGCAGCATTAGTGAGATGCACCTGACTTTTTGGATAACTACTCTTTCAAGAGGAAGAAGAAAATCACATAAATTGTGGACAAATGTTTTTTGGCGGAAAACATGTTCCTCTGAATGAAAGTATTTCCTCGTGAATAGTTTAACTAGTTTCAATTATATTACCACATGCATTCACTCAGTGTTCGGACCGTTGATAGGAGCGATTCTAGTATATTCATAACAATGTCTAAGCTAGTCGCTCTGTACCACGCAATCGCCATCACCATCTCCTCCAAACATCAGTACTCAATTGAGTAGTTATCACATATTCTCATGCCAACACTGGACTACAGTTACATCTGGTTGTTGTTGGGCACTAATAGATTTGTATTGGTGATCAAATCACTCATGTATCTCATCACCATCCGACTATCTATAATATTATATCACTGAAGCCAAATTGCATGATGATGAAATTATATTGCTGACAGTATCACCGTTGGGTTGCCTATATAGCTATGTCACCGACACCATGCTGTTGGTGTGTCTCATCGCCATCACCTTGCAATGATCCCAGCCACGTCAAACTTTTCCCAATCTAATGAACAAGTATTTTCTAAAAAGTGGAATATTATGGAGTGAAAGGATCCTCGTACAGTAGGTATGTTATAATTGAGTTTTTCTGCAGACCACTATAAGTTAATGGTAGGGATGTCTAGAGGTAGTGGTTGAGGTGTAGACCAGAAGTTTTTAAGTACATCTTTGGAAGTTTAAATTTTTTATAATCAATAAAATTTTAAAGCAATAAATTATCTATTTAAATATATTTTTTAAATTTTTTTTTAAAAAAAAATTGTAAAGCATATCAAAATTATATCTTTATATTCAAAATTGTGGTGCCGAGCGTCAGCTTAGTGGTTGGCTCAGAACTCGGTTTGTTTTCACCCCCTACTCAGCCCTTGAGTTCTTTTACTTCTTTCTCTAAAAAAACAAAAAACAAAAGACAATGCTCACTACTTTTATAAAAAAGAAGAGGCATAATACAGAGATCCCTTCTCTATCCTTGGTGACCTGGGGTCAATGACTAAGTTGGTTGAGACGTTCAAATCACTACACATTAATAATTATATAAACTATTTGGTTATTCCAAACGTGTATTATATATATATATAAACTAAATGGTGATTGTTTTTTCTAATCATTTGTAGCTGCGAGCAGGGTTGGCTTTCCCTGCGCTAAATTTTTGGAATCTCTTTTTACAACCAAATTTGTTCAAATTTCCACTCTTAACCAACATGCAACCAACATGCAACCAACATGCGAAAGATTTAAGTAGCACAACGTAGAGAAGAAGCTTCTGTCATATGATTCGAGTTAGAATTTGACACGTCAATTCATTTAGCATTGTGGATCTAGGGAAAATACCAAATCAGCCCCCCTTTTTCAATTCCCATACCATATCAGCCCCTCCTCTCCAAAACAGCCCAAAGCTAGGACCCCCTCAGTTCACACTTTGGGTTTTAAATTCCTTTTTTTTGGACGTAAAAAAATCTGCCCTTGTGTTGCCTTAGTACACACGGAAGTCTCATTGACCTAACTACTAGAAGCATTTTTTGAAAAAATTGTTGTTAATCTGAATAATTATTAACACGGGTTAGATACTTGCGACCGAGATCTACAAAACTTTCATGTTTAAAATTTTTCCAAAACATGATTTCTAGTACTTTTTCTATGGTGTTTTCGAATGTGAGGAAAACAATTGTTTCCGGCCCACCGAACTATTAAAACATGTTAGCAATTTCGGTGTCCACTCGGATATTTCTGAGGCGAGCCCGTGATTTTCTTTCTTCCTTCTTTGAAAGATATGCATTAGCCTGACTAGCTTTTAAAATCACAAAAAATAAAAAAGTCACTTTTTTTGAAGTGTTCTATTGTGTAAAACATCATACTAGAAAAAAAATGAAGCAATGGACACAATAAACAAATACCATTTTATCTGTGAACTTTTTTTCTAACGATGAAATAAAGTTGATAAGTTCTTTGCCCTTCTCGGCGAGTATCAAATGGTTCTACAAACTTTTTGGTAAATAGTAGTTCGCAAAAAATTCTTCTTTTTAATAACCAAGCGTCATTTTTTTTTAAAAAAAAATAAAATACTAAACAGTTCAAAATACATATATATAGGTTGTAGGATTTCGCGTATAACTACAAAATAGCGATGATATCAGTAGTTCTACAATAGACAAATTTTGGTAAACGTTTTGGTATAGGGGCAATTTCGTCCAAAAAAAAACCCCAAACAGTAACCAGGGACTGATCCGACCTAAATTTGAAATGGGGGGCTAATTTGGGATGTTTTCAACAGTTGAGGGGCTGATATGGTAGTATCCCGTGGATCTATGACTTTTCATTTTCTTTTTCCTTCATGTGAATTACCGGCACCTGTCCACCATAGACTAAGAAGGACACATCCGGATACAGAATATGATACGGCACCGATATAAGATACAATAATTTTCAAAAAAGAAAGAACAAAAAGGAAACTCGAACACTGTCGACACCCCAAATAATCCTTAGTAAGTATAGGAGTATACGAAATCTACCCTTTATCTTACACTTTTTTTTTTTTTCCCCCCGGTAAAACTGGAGTCAAAAAGTATGCAACTTGATTCCTATGCGGTTCGCAAAGCGGCATTTAAACTTATGGGCACTATTCGGTGTCAGAGAATTTTATACTGACTTAGCCGTGATATATAAAAGCCTCATTATCATTAATCCACTTTGAAAGATAAAAATATACAAAATGCAGAGATAATCATATTAATGTCATTTTACACACGGATACGCCGGGTGAAATATTATGTAACCACAATTAACCTTGTGTCAAGTATACATATACATTCACATACATACCTACTAAAAAAAAAAAAGGAAAAAAAAAACAAGAGGATAAAGGAGACATGCGTGATGGGACTGCACCAAGCGCACCCATCCCATTCGAGTTATTCACCTACCCCTTCACGCACCTTATGTAACGGAGGTCCTTATTTAACTTTCTATTCTCCTCCACACGCCGGTTCCCTCAAATGCAGACCGGTTTCTTTCTTCTCCTCACTCTATCTCCCTTCATCTAGCAAATTATTCCTTTTCTACCAGATCCACCAAACAGGCCAATAAGGTGAACAGATAGACAGATAAAAAAACAAAACAAAATAAAGAAGGAAAGAGGCTAACGCTGGTGAAGAAAAAAGAAAAACAGTGGAGTAAAAAAAAAAAACAAAGGAGAGGAAGAGAGAGTTGTAGTGAGGTAGCGAGAAAGAGAGGAAGGAAGCTCGTCAAACTTCGCCATCCCACCCTCGTCGCCCCTACTCACGTCCCCGACGCTTCATTGAGCTCGCCAGACCGTTGCCGCGTTGCGAAAACAAGAGATCGCCGAGCCGTCGCGCGTAAAAACGACGAAAACACCAAGACATCTCGAAACCCCCGGTAACCCCTCAAAAACTTCACCTTCGTTGTCTCCTTACGATCTACACAGTACTGCGCCGCCGTGGCTTCGCCGGCGGCGAGCCACGGCGGCGGAAAAATAAAAACAAAAAAAAATACATAAATGTTGCACCCACAAATAACTCATCATACGTATGACGAAACGAAAAACAGATTTTACCAGTGAACTCGTAAACGTCGAAAACACCTAGATCACCTGTTTCGACTGCAATTTCTGACGACCTCCGAAACGCCGTCGATTGTCGTAAACTCAAAAACTGCCAATCGTAACGCATTTATCCTGAACTTCGTATATGTTCGATACACCTATAAACTAATTATCGCGAATAAGGCCTAGAAAAACCCCTAGGGGCAAGCAATAATATGCATTAGGGGTCGCACCGCACCGCCGGCGAGAAACGGCCAGGGGTTTTTATATCCCGAGCTCGCGACAAGCACGAGTGGGAAGACAAGGGACCCGCGAGTTTAAGAATATCTCTAAATCTCATCAAAAAATTTATTAAGTTTTATCGTAATATTATTTTTCTTAAAAATTACAATACTTTGCAAGCCGCGGACCCGAGGCCCAGCTCGGCGTCCAACCCAGCGCTGTCCGCGCCTGGGCGCGAAGCCCCTCTGGGCTCGCGGGCCGGACCAATTTGGTCCGGCCCAATCCATTTAGCCCCATAATCTATTTAAATCGATTTTTAAGCCTTAATCTAGGTAATTAATTGATTTTTAATTCCGATCTTAAGGTCTTAAATTAAACTAAAAATTCAATTTCTATTTATAATTTTTCTACATAGAATTAGGTTTTTTTTTGAAAACCGGGGAATTTCCGAACATAGTATTAAAATCGAGTTTAGAGTGAGGCGGTTACCCGAACTCTACATCTCATCTAGATTTTTTTTTATATATGTTATTATTTTTAATGAGCTCATGTTTAACTAAGAGGTCCGAGCGAGGTGGCTATCCGAACTCCATACCTCAATGTATTTCTTTTGTAAATCACATTAATACACGAATAACGCGTAAATTAAATAAAAAGGTTTAGGATTGAGGCGGTTTACCCGAATCCTACACCTCGGCACAACTTATATGAATTTTATTTACGTATAAAAATAAAACCATGTCTACATCAATACAAGAATAGGATGAGGTGGTTACCCGAATCCTATGTCATAAACAACTTCTCGAACTAACATGATTACACGAGTATTTAACAGGTGAACATCGCGTTACATTATTGTGCTAAAAATAATATAATTTGAATATTTAATTAATATAAGTAAAGAAAATGAGGTTGGTTATCCGACTTCTATATTTTCTTTATATTAATATATATTTAAAACGGGCGATGAAGAGGAAACGGAAACGCGCTGAGGCCCCAAACCTAATAAAATAACATTTTCACACACTCCTACGACGTTTAAAGCACATTTCGGCCGGCCACTACGACCTGGCGACCATTAACGAAACTAAATAATTTTTGGCTTATGTTCTTGTTTAATATTGTTACAAATATGTCTGCAGTACTCCTGAGGTTAGGATTGAGTCGGAGGTGGTTATGCCGAATTCCTATACCTCGACGATGATTTGTTTTCATATATATTATCACACCTGCATAATATCCAAATATTCCGTTTGAGTTTTTAAATTAGCACAATAATAGAATGAGGTGGTTATCCGATTTCTAGAAACTTGTTGCTAATTTATGCTCAAATAAGGTGGAAACAGCGAATCTTAACTTCAAATAAAGCTAAACCACTTAATTAAGAGTACCCTCTTTTGAGGGGCGATGTGGGGTGTGTCATGTTTGTCTTCCCCACACGTAATCGACGAACGAGCCCAAGAATCTCAAACATGCCTTATCCGGTTTCCTAGATTTCCATAAATATCTAGGTGGCGACTCCAAAATTCCTTCCCCTGAGGGAGGTCGTCAACAAACACGATAATAAAAATTATAAAAAATTTATATTAACTATTTAAATATCTGAAAATATAATAACATCTAAAATAAAACTATATATACTATAATATTTTATATTTTTAAGAGAAACTTAAATAGTAAGAGTAATTTTATCAATAAAAATAAAAAATATATAGTATTTGAATCACAATTGTATTATATTATTTATTATTATGTACTGTTAGTACTATATGGTATTTTATTTCTTAACAATAAATAAAAATAAGTTTTTTTTTTCAAAAAAACCTAAAATACAAATAAAAATCAAGCACGCATGTCGGACGCTCCCTTTTGGCGTGTCTGACATGCATGTCAATTTTTTTTATTATTATCAATTTTTGGACACTTCTATGACGTGTTTGATATGTGGCGGTCGTATCCGCAGCGTGTTCCTGTTAGATACTGTACGGGATGAAAGTTTAGCATATATGTACTTTTAAACCATAAATGATTATGTTTTATCATGCATTATCTCAAAAAAAAAAAAAAAAAAAAAAGAAAAAAAAATGTTATCATGCATTGTGCATAGCTGAAAATCAAATTAAACTTCCAACTATGCCTATGCTACTTGCATATCTTAAATTTCTACTTGTAATAGGAGCAACGATAACGATAACAACAATAAAGCTTTTTTCATATTACTTAGATATTGTTTCATGACAATTTGGTTGTTAAAAGGCGCGACGAGAATAACAAATACTTTTTCAACTAGATAGAGCCGACTACCGAATTGTAAAATATAGTAACAACAATGATAAAAACACAAAACCTTGTAGTGCAGTTCATAGAGCATATTTTTCTTATATCATGTTTAGTAAAGTCGAATCCTATGGAGGTTCAGGATTCCAACACTATATATATATATATATATATATTATCAAGCATGTGTTGTGGTATTTGTTATGATAGTCATGAGGTGGTTAGTGGTTTCCCGCGGCAT
The DNA here is from genome assembly GCA_002076135.1 of Xerophyta viscosa. Lineage (NCBI taxonomy): Eukaryota > Viridiplantae > Streptophyta > Magnoliopsida > Pandanales > Velloziaceae > Xerophyta > Xerophyta viscosa. Next base: position 93,540 of record MJHO01000114.1, on the reverse strand, counting down.
TTATGACCTAGGGTGGTAGAGTGTCTGATCCTCCAAGTGCGGTGGTTGCCTCCAAGGTCCAGAAAAGTTTTACAATTCTTAAGACATAAAAATTTATTATTTATATCCAATTCAGTAAAATTCATATTTAAAAATATATATGTAAAAAGTTTTAACTATAAGATTTTTTTTTTTAAATGTATACTTTTATTATTTAAAATATATTTTGGAAAACGTTAAAACAAAATTAGAATAAATAGACAGAAATATTATGTACAAATATATTTATATTTATACTATAATTTTTTAAAATAATTTGAACTATAAAGTTATGTATTTTATTTTATTGAACTAATTTGTAGTTAAACTTTTTTTAAAAAATGTGTTTTATAGTTATTTCTAAACTTTATTATTTTTTAATGATCAATACCTTAATAGTTAAATTTGATGCAATTTTTAAAAAAAAAAATTCATAAAATAAAAGTGATACATTTTATGGTCGATCATTTGGTAGGGTTTATAATAGAAATGATAATCAAAACAACAAAAATCGTAGTCAGAAAACTAATTGATAGAATATGTTAAATAAGATTACTTTAAATATAGATATTTGTTATTATTTAACCAACAAGAAGTCTTTAATCTATTTAGAAAAATTTTAAATTATAATAAATAAATCCTAATAATATATACTAATTTGTAGTTTAAAATTTTTAAAAATTACAAAATAATTTTTTTAAAAAATAAAACTGTGACCGATTAATTTACCAAATATCTTGACCTATTTTCAAACTTTTAAATTATATAATTGTTGATCTTAGTAAACTACATTAATTTCTAGTTCAAAGTTTTTAAAGGCTCGTAAAAAATATTGCTCAAACTCTTTAAAAAAAGAATGTACAGAAGAATTAAGCGTCATCCTTTAGAATTAATTTTTAAATTATGAATTATAAAATTATAGGACATGATAAAAAGCGATCAATATCAAATGAATTTTTCAAAGGAATTTTTAAATGCCGTTAAAAGCGATCAATAACAAATAATTTTATTATTATTATTTTTAAATCACAGTTTTAAAAAGTAATGTTATAAAGACAAGCTGGTTATCCATTTCTGGTGGACCGTTGGTTTACCAGTCTTTTACCAACCGATTTAGTTTTCCCGACGACGGCACCGCCGTCGCGTCCTTTTCTTCGCAGAAACGGCGGTGGCCGGGGTTCATTCGGCTGTACGCTGCGTTGGTGGTGGTTTACTAAGATCGCGTTCCTTGGCCGCCTCGACATGGCCAAGAAGTGGTTGGAGACGGAGGACACGTTTCCCTACACAAGGAACTTCAGCTAGGACCCCATCTTTGTCTTTGGCGGCCGCCAAGGCTGTTGCTGATTTAATTATGACCTATACAACTTTGACGTTGAGCAATTTATTGTGTAATATAGCTTGCATTATCTAGAGAAGCAATGGAATCAAATGGGTTTTCTTTCTTTTCTTTTCCCTTTTTTTTTTTTTTTTTTTTTTTGAGCAGATCTGAGATGAAATGTAAATTAACTAGGGAAGGAAATAAGACCAATAAGGCCGTGAAACCGGGGAATGAAGAGAATCCGAATAAGGAATAATTGAAGGATATTCAATCTTTTTTTTTTTTTTTTGAGAAGTAAGGACTTGCCAACATTGATAAATTGATAAAATAGCCAATATAAGAAGTATTTGACTAGGAGTTACAAGAGAGCAAAATAGAGGACATGATTTCTAAGGTTCTTAGAACAGACAAAAGCAACAATTTCCGAAATGGTAGGGATGTCGGTCTGGACAAGTGGTAGTTTTCTGCGTGTTGCTTCAGTTGTTACGTTGCATGATTGGGAGCGTCTTTTGGTGGCTCCTGTTGCAGAGTGCAGCCTGGGGTGAAAGATCTCTTTATCTTCTTCTTGCTCGACATGTTCTCTGTCCAGAAATACAGAAGTTGGTTAGTATGGTCCACAATAGAATCAATACATCGAAAGCGATATTTGAAGATGCACGTATTACGCTCTAGCCATATAGACCACTGGATTGCTGCAGTAGTACAGACTAGAAGGCCTTGGCCTAGTCTGCGCATATGAGTTGTTCGCCACTCATGCCATTGTGAGTTACAATCCTTTGGCGGAGGGAGGTGGATTTTATAGAGAGTCTTCTAGCAACGTTCCCACACTGATGCTGCGAAGGAGCAGTGAATTAGTAGATGATCCAATGTTTCTGCTGCATTCCTATATAGAGGGCACTCGGTATCTCTAAAATATATTCCTCTTCTTTGAAGATTGCATTTTGTAGGCAACTTGTTATAAGCAGTGCGCCAAATGAAGAGTATAATCTTAAGGGGTATATGGCACTTCCATAGGTTAACTGGAAAGATGAGTTGTGAGGGCCCTACTAGCTCAGCCATGATTTGTAAGTAGCAGCTTTTAACAGTGAAAAGGCCATCACTTTTGCGTTGCCACCTTGGCTCATCTCGCCTTGATGTTATAGTGCAAACATTGAGTACTTTCTGTAAGACCACCAGCTCATCGCGAAATGAAGACCCAATAAGCTCATCCACTCCAAGTCTTGTGCATAGGTCGGTTGCAGGGTTGGTGACAATCTGACTGACGGTTGCTTGCTGGTTTGAGGCAGCAAGGGCAAGGTTAGGGTTGAGCTCCCTCAACGATTGGCTAGCGCACCGGATATCACTCCAGAACAATATCTTCTCCCCATTTCCTAGTCTCCATTGACAGAATTTACTAAACACCTCACGTGCATCTTGGGCTCCTTTCCAAAAGAAGGAGCAAATATAAGGCAAATGCCTTGTTCGTAGTCTATGTTCATCGCCGCCATGGTTAGCAATTAGAATTTTCTTCCATGGCGTGAGAATGTGGTGTGATAACTTCCACCACCACTTGGCTAGTAGTGCAATGTTAAATGCTCGTAGGTCTACTATCCCCCATCCGCCATGCTCTTTTGGCCTGCAGATTGTTTTCCATGCCACCTCTGCTTTGCCCCTACATGTTTCCTCACCCCCAGCCTAAAGGAATCTCCGTCGCAGTTTGTCAAGCTCCTTTCTAACCCAGCAAGGCATGAGATATATGGAAAGAATGTAAACAGGCAACGCATCCAAAACTAAGTTCATTAGCACTAGTCTACCTCCCATTAACAGGTGTTTTCCTTTCCATGTTGCTAGCCGGGTCTCAACTTTACTTATAACTCGGCTCCGGTCAGCCTTGCATAGTTTCCCATTGCGAATTGGCACTCCCAAATAGTTGATCGGCAATACACCTACTTGCATCCTAAGCATTCTGTAAACAAAGTGGCTTCCTCTGCATTGCCCTGTAGTAAATAGAGGTGACTTTTGTGGTAATTAATTTTTAGTCCAGTGAGCCCTTCGAAGATGAGTAGTAGTAGCTTTAGAATTCCCAGCTGTTCAAGGTCGACCTCCGAGAACAAAATTGTATCATCTGCGTATTGTAAGTTGAGAGTACTTATATTGTTGGAACGAGCAAGACTAAGCCCGCTGATAAAACCGAGGTATCTTGCTAGTCGCAGGAGTCTGTTTAGCCCATCTGCAACTAGGAGAAAGAAGAAAGGGGATAGTAGGTCTCCCTGACGAAGGCCTCTAGTGCCTTGCAAATAACCACTTGGTCGGCCATTGATAAGGAATGACATTCGTGAAGAGAGTAGGATTTCTTGGACCCACTTGAGCCAATTAGCTTTGAAACCTATAGACTTCATTATGTGAAGTAGAGCATCCCAGTGGAAACTGTCAAACGCCTTTTCAAAGTCTAGCTTTAGCATTATGCCTTCCTTCCTTCGCTTTTTACAAGTACCTCTTCTACTGCCACTACTCCGTCTAGGATGTTTCGACCTTTGAGGAAGGCCGTCTGGTTGGACTCAATGATCGATGGCATAATTGGCGCCAGTCGTGCAGCAAGCACTTTCAAGAAAATTTTAAAAATTATATTTTGTAGATTGATGGGTCGGTAGTCCTTAACAGACTCTGGTGAAGTAACTTTTGGGACCAATGCAACATAAGGAAAGCTAATAGTTCTTAGAGAAGCTGGCTGGTGGTACAGGTCATCGAACATGCACATAACATCATTCTTGATGAAAGGCCAAGCATGCTTAAAGAAGTAGCTAGGAAAACCATCTGGCCCGAGGGGACTACCTGGATTAAGATCATTTATGGCTGCCAAGACCTCTTCCTCATCAAAGGGCCTTTCAATGTCATCAAAGTCAACACTATCTGGGGTCCTACAGAGTCTATTCCAATCTGCATATAGTTTCCAGCTTGGATGAGTGGCAAAGATTGTTTGAAAGTGGCTAAAACCAAGTTGCTGTACATGTTGTTGCCTAATGAATTCTTCAGTCCCATTCTTCGCGAAGCAATGCAGTTTTTCCTTTTGCGCCCGCATGCAATTTTATGGAAATAAGCCGTGTTTCGATCACCTTCCTTGAGCCATTTAATTCGCGATCTTTGCTTCCACATAATTTCCTCTCGGCGTAATATCTGTTCATATTCATTTTCTAATGTCCGTCTAGTAATTGCAGCTTGCTCACACCATCCCTCTTGCTCTTCACGATCCACTATTTGGGCGATTTGCTGAAGTAGATACTGCTTCTGTCGTGTAACTGCTCCAAAATTAGTGCGGCTCGAAGACTTTAGCTTTTTCTCAAGAGTTTGAGTTTAAGAAACATGCAGTACACGCCATTGCCATTGACATGAAAGGATGACCACCATCGATTCACCATACTCCAGAAGTTGCTATAAGTTGTCCACATTATCTCGAAGTGAAATCTTCCTGACCTTAGTGAACGTTCCGTATTTAAATGAAGTTGAATTGGCATGTAATCAGAAGAGATGAAAGTTTCAACACTTTGGTGGACTTCCGGAAAGTCTTCTTCCATTTTCGAAGATAGGAGGAAACGGTCTAGCTTTGCAAGGGTAAGATTTTGCTGTTTGTTAGACCATGTGTATCTGCGCCCTAGCATGGGTAGTTCGAAAAGTTCAAGGTAGTGAATCGTGTCCATGAAGTCCCTGATTTCGTTATAGCGGGCAGTACCGGTGCTGTGCTCATCAACATGCCTTATTGCATTGAAGTCGCCACTAACGATCCAAGCTTTCTCCTTTAGATTGTGCAGTTGCCGAAGCTCAGCCCAAAAGTCACCTTTGCGGTTGTGATCCGGCGGTCCGTACACAATGGTAGCATACCAATCCTCGGAAAAATCACCCCCGTTGAAGCATGCTGTAATGTGATGTTTGCCAACCTAATGATTGATAAGTTTAAGCCTATCACGACGCCAGCCTAGTATAATGCCTTGTATGCTTGCGTCAGCTGGTTTCTGAATCCAATCTGAGATTATGCCACCGCCCAAACGATTTACCGCATCTTGCCCCAGGTCAGTTGCACGGGTTTCTTGTAGGCCAACCAATTCACACTTTACGTGTTTAATGTAATCACCCACTGTACTCTTCATTTTGTTGTTGTAATGTAATAGAAGTTGGATTGAAAAAATGGCGATGCACATTTACAGTTTTATGAGACTGTAAGATACTGTTGTAACTTTAGGAAATTTCAAGAATGGTGGCAGACCAGTAATGCTTTATAGATCATGATGTTATTATATAAAACACCAACATATGTTGAATTAAGCGTGAGTGAGATGTGAAATGTTATGGTAGATGTGTGCACATATGATCGAAAGTGGATTTCAGGAATGAAACGATCTGGAGAATGATATTGCGCCAATTGAGAGCAAGATGAGAGAAACTGCTTGAGGTCGGAAAAATATTATTTTGTTGTTGTATCTATTTAAATTGCAAGTTGCTTTTTATTTAACCAATACGGTTGGTTTTGCTGTTTTTTGCATATTGGTATATGTTAGCAATTTGTTAGAGCCATTTTGAAAATGAGTTTGCCACTTGTTGTTTGGTATGAAGAAGAAATTTAACCAAATTGTCTATACCATTATTCAAAAGAATATTTTCTACCATGTCTCGTATATGCTTTTGCTTAAGCCTCGATGTCTTGATCGAGCTAAAACTTCAGCTCAAACCATGCTCGAAACTGGTTCTGCTAGAAATCGGGTGTTCCTTAGCCTATCTGCATTCTTGCTTATCCCTTAATCGGAATTTTGCCAAAATTGATATCCACAGCTATTTTCACCTTCTGAATTTAATTGCCCAGGTGAATTTCCATCTAAGGCCCGGATTTGTCAATTACTTACACTAATGTCGATCGACAAAAATTAATATTAATTAAGAAACTTTTTTTCTACATTTTATTGTGGTAAGAAAGTTATCCAAGGGATTGACATAAAAACTTGATAAGAGAGTTAAACAGGGATTTTGGTTAGCAAAGACAATTTTTCAGAAGTAAAAACGAGGTTTTGATTCCCATCTTCCATAACAGTATAGAACATTTATTCATGTTCATATCTTGTAGTAGGGTAAAAGCAACATATTTGGACCTATCTATAAATGGTAAATTTAGATCCTACTATCGATATTTATCAGTTCATGCAATCCTTCGTACTAGAAATTCGGCTATAAATCACCATTTTATCCAAAATTATATCCATGCGACAAGTTATTTTTGGTTCTTTAATGACTTGACTCATCAATGATTCAGACTAGGTTTATCAATTGGTAAAAATGAAGAGTTGGTAAATTTATTTGTTACCTAAGTTATATAAAATGTGTCAAATGACTTTTTTAGTAATAATTTTAAATAAAAGATAACACGGCCATTGGGTGTTTAAATGAAAATATTAAAAAAAAAAATTATTGGTGAAATATAAATTATTTATAATGATGTTCATATAAAAGCAGATCAATTAGCTAAGATAATGTTACTAATTATCTGGCCAAATTACCTATTACGTACCCCGACTTATCGTTATTTTGGAGTTTGACACCCTGTTTTACGAAAGAGGCGTTGCGCATACCTCCGTCCATTTTATCATTGACGGCGTTAACAGAGCGCTGACGTGGCACGACAAATGTCTAGGCTGGGCCAAATTACATGTTACATACCCCGACTTATCTGTTTTGGACTTTAACACATTGTCTTACAAATATGTTCCAGACCAAAATTATAATAGCTCCACAACTACAGTACTCCAAATGATTACACCTGCATTACAAAAAGATATATGCTTATAAATTTTACAAACAGTAACAAATTAGATCACATCTGATGTAATTTAGCTGAGAATGCAATACAAAAAATTCCACAAAGACTTTTGATTCTAACATTTTTTTTAGTTTTTGTAGACAGATTGTAAATAATATGTTCCGTATCTCTGAGAGGTCTGATGTAGGGTTGAAAACGAGCCGAGCTGCTTACGAGTAGTTCGGACTCGAACTCATTTAAGCTCGGCTCAAGCTGAGTCGAGTTGGGGGCCGATTCAAGCCTCGTACGTAATGAAACGAGCCGAGCTTGAGCATTGTGTTATCGACGTTTAGGGCTCGTTGAGCCTAAATGAGTTTTTTTATTTTATTCAAGTATTTTTACAACAAAATTATTTAAACGAGTTGGAGTTCGAGCTCGACTAGAGCTTGGTCTAATTCATGCAATCGAGCAGAGCTCGAGTCGAGCTCAACTCGAATCAACTCAAACTCGGCCCAGTTAATACAATCGAACCAAGCTCGAGTTGAGTTTGAGCTAGAGATTTTTCGAGTCGGGTCCAGTTCGAGCCGAGCTTGAGCTTAGTGGTATTCGACTTGAAAACTCCGGCTCGTTTTCACGCCCTAGTATGATGTGTCAATTTTGTTATTTCGAATTTGAAGTTTTAAACTCTTGATCTCTGTGGTTTTTCCGATGGATCGATGATCGAACTCCAAAGATATATGAATATATTATTTACAATCTACGCTAAAACTGAAGAAGGGAATCGAAGTCTTGCAGGTGCTCTGTATTGCATTCTCAGCAAAATTATATTAGACTGTAATAGTTTATTAGTGTTTGTAGAAGTATATATCTGTTAATTGTGGAGTTATTTTTGTCTGGAATATTTTTGTAAGATAGGGTGTTAAAGTTCAAATTAGCGATAAATCGGGGTATATAATATGTAATTTGGTCTGGTCGGAATATTTGCTCTGCCACGTCAGCGCTCTATTAACGCCGTTAGCGATAAAATGGACGGAGGTATGCGCAGCGCCTCCCTCGTAAGATAGGGTGTCAAAGTCCAAAATAGTGATAAGTCGGGGTATGTAATATGTAATTTGGCCCTAATTATCTCAACAAAAGGAATTATGTAAAAAAAAAGCCTATATTTTTCAAAACTCGATGAGTCAGTCTTTACAATTTCCAGCCAAAACTTAAAATTATTCCAAAAAGTTAGTGCAACATTCTAAACGGCGGATTTAGTGTTGCTAGCCCTTGTGTTGTAATTTTCGTACTTAAATGTTCCGAGCGAGCTAAACAAGTATTTCGGACGAGCTAAAAAGTATACTGGAAAGCAAATTTAATATTTTTGTTTGAACGGTTGATTTGTTTGAATTTTGCAAAGCAAAAATATTTTTAACAAAACTCTTGAGAAAAAAAAATGTTATTTTTCAAAATTAATTTAATTATGAAAAAAATTAGAGCGGATATGACAATACCAAATCAGTCCAGATATTTAATAAAATACTTTAAAAAGAATTTTTTACCTTTTTGATATTTTAAAAATATCACATAATACTTTTTTCAAAAAACAAAATTCCTAAAAATTTAATTTTAAAAATAATAAAATAATATTATTTATATTATTTTTAATTTTTATTATTAAAATAATTCTTAAAAAAATATTAAAATTAGCAAACAGGTCCCTCAGTCAAACCTGAACATTTGGACTAAGGATGCTAACGGCCGACGGCGGCGCGAGTCGGACCGGAAAAATCAACGCACAGGTATATACAATATTTTCTTTTGTTTAATTTCGGAACAGGCTGAGCCGGACCCGAACGGTTTACAACACTCAATGATAAAAGACACCGCAACAGTCAAGACTCAAAGTCAGAAAACCAGATTCTTATCCAATTTTTTATCCGACTTTTCTTTCTTGATCAAAACTTTGAGAAAGTTCTCCATCTACATGAGCTACTCAATCTCTCAAATCTCGTATCATCTCAATCTCGCTCTTGGCAGAAGGTAACAAGCATTTCAAATTCTATAGTCTTACCATTCGTGCAACTTCCTAGGCATTTTCATATTTTGTTTTCTTGTTCTTGATTTATTTTCAAAATTCTAATTTTATCTATTCATGGACTACAGACGAGAGGTTGTTGTATGCGAAATTGCTAAAGGGCTGAAGTGATCACTGCCACATAAAGATGAAGATTCTTTACGGTCGGAATTTCGCTTCCACTTTTCATTATACTCAAAAGAATGCAGTTCATAGGTTGTCCCGATCAAGATATGTTTTGCAAACCAGCTTCATTCCCATGATCAATCGTTCAAAATTGGGCCTTGGAAAAAGTAACTCTATTTCCAAAACATTTGAGGGAACCAACATTTCAGGCGAGTTGGTCGACATTGATGATGATGAGGAGGAGGAGGACCTCTGCCCGGTTGATTGCGTAAGGGAATTTAAGACTGATGCGGAGTTCACGAGGATTTTGGAGAAGGCCAAGGAGACGAATTCGTTGGTCGTTGTTGATTTCTACCGAGCGTCTTGCGGTAGCTGCAAGTACATAGAGCAGGGTTTCACCAAACTATGCAAGGGAGCGGGTGACCAGGAGAACGCTGTCATCTTCTTGAAGCATAATGTTAGTTAGCATACATTTATAATTAACTATTTGTCTGTTTTTAGTTCTATAATAGTGGCTAAACAAGAATATGAACTTAATATACTGGGTTATTGGCGTGTGTTCTTTATGTAAATGCACAAAGTTAATTGCTTGGACATAAATATCATACATTAGACATACGTTTTATGGTAAACTTAGACGACCAGGACAAAGTGACTAATTTTGATGCTTCCTTTAAGTTGATGATTAAAAGGTAGAGATCTTTGATAAGTATGATCCCAAATCTACTTTCGATATCATGGACATCTTGAAAATCTCTAAGGAAGTCAATCTTGTAGCACCAGTTCCAGGGCATGTTTTAGTTTTTCAAAAGGCTATCAGGCATTGCAACAAAATCTATTCTAGTTTTGTTTTTACTTTATGCAACCAACTGTTACTTGGTTGGGTTCAGAGAAAATAGCTGTAAAGAGCACCTTCCTATTCTAGTACTATATGATCCCCGAATTCATATGGGGCTTCGTTTGCAAGAGGTGTCCCCTTTTGGTTACAGGCTTTTAATGCCTATTATATAAGAAGTAAGGTTTGTTGGAGAATGCACAAGCATTATATAGGTGGTGCGTAAAACTTTACAGACATAGTGGAAGTTTGCTTACTGATAACTTTTTGCTTCTGTGGAAAAATTCTGCTATAATACGTGCTATACTATTAAATATATGGTAACTGGAAGTGTGAAATAAAAAGACATTACCGTATCTGACAGAAACTGTGATTTTTAAAAGTGAATTATTCTGCATAAGTAATGATACACCCAGCAGAACTATATGATCTTCCTTTTATTAGCTACTGCTTTGGTGTGGAATGGACCTTTTTTAGTTGTGTTAAACTTAAGAGGTTGTATCATTCCCTGAGAAGGTGCTTGTTTTCCGTACGTAAAGTAGTACGGTAAACAGATTACTTAAGAACTCTCTCTATACAAAATGAGGGTATCAAGAATACCATGACTGCTGAACCTTAAAGACTGTGTCTTTTTAGCCTCCCACTGGCTTGTTTGCTTTAGGTCTAGTTTTGTTTTAGAATAAACTTGTGTAGTTGGAGGTTAATACGCAGTACTTGCTAACATAATGACCTTGATGCTGTCACCTTGTAGAAGAAGAAAAACATGCAAAATACCATAGTTGAATCACCCCAAACTATTAACACCCTAGAAGAAATATTTCGACTTGATAAACTCCTTATCCTCTATCCTCTTGCGATGCAAGGTTATTGATGAATATGATGAGCAGAGTGAAGTGGCAGAACGACTACGGATCAGGGTAAGTAAATATGATATGTTTTGCTCTTTGTTTATTCAGCCGACATAATCTTACTTTTCTAGGAGCGGACAAAGACGTAGTCCTCAATTGAGCAGAGTGGTGGTGTAGAATTTGTGTTAGTGATATCAAAGTTTAGACAACATTGCGCCTTTTATTTTAATTTGTATTTGTTTTGTCCTTATTTACTTCCTATTTTACTTTCATTTTTATTCATTCATTCCTATCTTTATATGCTTTTAGTATTATTGTTATTTTTATACTATGTGTTTGTGGCTTGTGCTTAGATTGGGAATGCTTGGCAAAACTTTCTTGTTTGTGAAATTGTGTGCGTGCGTGCCTGTGTGTCTTGGATTTACAATTTTTTTAGGCCGAGCATCTTTCAGAAACAACTTCCTTCGGGGTATGGCTGTGAACATCTATCCTCCAGACCACGCTCTGGCGGGACTCTTGACTGGATTGTTGTTGTTGTTGCTCTTTGGTTATTGTTAGCTGTTTAGTTTAAATTGTATTTGTAAACGAGTTTAGTGTGCTTGAAAGTCTGTTATATTTAATGCATTAGATTGGTCATCTTTATTAGTTGACTTTGAATGTTTTCTGTGATTAGAAATTTGAATTGTGCATATCTAATGTTCTTCGGTTTGCTCATAATAAACTATAGTGAGTGGTTAATGTAATTCTCCGGCTGATCATTTAAAAATAAATGAAGTTCTGTACTTCTAGATTCCATTTATGGTTGGGGAATATGCCACAAAGAGTTAATTTCATTGTTAACAAGCCATTTGATTCTTTTAAACAATGTTCAAGTGATATTCTAGTCATATAAAACTCCCTCCACTAAAGATCTAATGAAGGATGATCGGCAGAATGATGGGTGTATGAGTTGGTTATGAACACTTAAGGTGATAATGACATGTCGTGCAAGGAAAATTTTAACACACCTAGCATGTCAAGCAAAAGTTATTTCTCTTTGTCAAAAGTCGCGCCTCAGGCGTGCTTGGACCCGGCTGCGCGCACCTTGCATTTGGGTGCCCTAGTGCACATCTCACTCCTAGGTGCACCCGACTAGGTCCTGGCCTTGCTTTGGGCAAGCCCGTCTAGTTCTAACCCCCATGTTTTGTCATCCATTATTTTCCGTTTTTTTTACCTTAAACTTTCATATTTGTTTTTTGGCATATGATCTGTTTTATGAATCATGTTTATATTTCTATGTTTGTTAAAAGAAGTGCGCCTTGGCTTCATCAGGCTTATGCCCTTTTTCGCCTTGCGTACCTCGCCTTTATGTATCTTCTTTTTTTTTTATTCTTTCTTTCTTTCAGCATTACACTGCTTATTTAAGAATGATGAGCCTTGGTTATGTGTCTTCTTAATTCTCACCTATGCTATAAACTACAGGCAGTGCCTCTGTTTCATTTTTATAAAGGTGGGGTCCTTTTAGAAGCATTTCCAACAAGGGACAAAGAAAGGATTGTTGCTGCTATAGAGAAGTATCTCACTCCTTAAGTCATACTAGTACAGTAGTAGTGCAAGTTGTGTCAAAGATGTCAAGGTAATTTTAATATATAAACGTATTATGCAACGAAAATGTTGTAATTTTGAGATGCTAGTACTGCGACAAGGACCTCAGTAACGCTGGTTTTAGGCATTCCTATAGCTACTAGACCACTAGTAAACACAAAGTTAACAAGCCTACGTGATCCACGTAAGGGCTCTAGTTAGCCTTAAAGGCCAAATTCCACAATTGATGATAAAGGAGGTGCTCATGGAATTCCAAAAGGAGATTCAGAAATTGTCGAACATAGCAACCGTGCTGGGCAATAAACTTGGACGTGAAAAAGTGAGTGATCAGTGCAAAAAGTGTATGTTTTAACACCCACTTTTTTGGAATAGTCAGTCATGTTTTACAGGTAATACCTATATCTGCACTAATCATTCATTCCTGATTTGTCCAAATTAACCGTTCGGTACGGTATGGCATGTCGGCAAACATTTGACAATTTTTGGACGTTTTTTAATTAGGGTATCAAGAACCTCTTTTTATTTTCTAGCTATTGTTTGATCACCATAACAATCTCGGGATAGTTATAGTGTACTAATTGTGCATTTGGCCAAGATTAAAATTAATTCATTTATATATCAAGTTTAAAGATGAGTTGATAATCAAACAAAAGCAGCCCATATACTACATAAGGTACAGTACAGATTAGTATTACTGAGTTAAGGGAACCAGCCATCTATTCCAAGATTCCTCGCTGAGCCAAGTTTATAGAAACCTAGATCCGTCCACATGCCGACAGCATTGTTCCAACCGTATCGATGAGCTGATTCTATCAGATAAAAGTAGTCCATAATACTACCACCGAAATATTGTTATGTATTAGTATTAACTGAACGGATGAATCTATTTCAAGTTTCCTGAAATATTTCGTTCATATGCCAATTGTGTTGGACTGATGAGCTGATCTTATGAAACAAAATTCTATAGCGAGATATGCCAACTAGTGAATTTTTCCCACTAGTCATTTGTTTTGTGTTAAACTTTCTTGCTAATCTTGTAGTTGATTTGCAGAACCATTTGATGCCAAAAGAAGTATGTTATGACAATTGAGTTATATTGTTGTATGACGACTACATCCGTGTATTATGTTTTACTATTTGGACGTTATATATTTCCATTTTCTTTCTAAATACCTGTTTTATTTCTGTTATTTGGAACACTAGCAGGTTCTTATGGTGCTTAACAGGGGCATAGTGTCTTTTGTTTAAATTTTTAATAGGTGATATATTTCTTTTTTCTTTTGGGTGAAGCGCAAAGAAATTAAAGCTCTTCGAAGGTTATTCTTGTGATGTCCCAGAGTATAATCGTGATTAACTACGATAGCTAAGTTTGAATTTATGCACTTCAGATATGTTACTAAGGATATGGATTAAATGTGGTTAGAAGATTTCCTTTGGCCTGATAATATATGAGTTTACATCCACATCGCTTCAGAGTTGCTGCAACTTTCATTTGGAGCAACGCTTGTGATGGGCAACGCTTGTTCTTTTTTCCATAGTATGAAGGAACGTAGGTCTGGGGACCAATTCGGTTTTTTCCCCTCTTCCTGAGCAAGTTGGGCTAGAGCCTAGATCTAAGGGATAAAAGAGATGTAAGAGAGAGAGAGAGAGAAAGAGAGAGTAATGTCAGAACAACCCTCCTCTAAAAATGATTACCAAACAAGCAACTTATGATTCCACCCGAAATGTATTAGTATCCCGGTTGGCGAATAGTTTTTAGGTGACGCCGAAGCCACTTTTGGCATCAACATTGTGAGGAGGGAAGGATTACGTATACGCACGTATGTCCGCTAATTTGAAGAGCATGTGTTCCTCATGTCTTGGGCAGGATTTGAATCCACACCAGCGCATTAGATAGAGTAAATGCCGATCAGTGTGCTGCTGGTTTTGCAAGATAATGTTCGGCGAATTAATTCGGACAAGGAAAATAGTAGTACTAGGTGAATTTCCAAAAAGAAAAAGGTCTTACCTTGTCAAAACATAAAGGCCTTCTTGGATAAATACCTTAGTGGCTTGATGCGGCTCCGGCAAGGCATACGAGCGCATCCATATAAAACAAGGCTTTCTCATTGCACATATGTTCCATTTATCCTCTTAAGTACGCTGAGCATTTGTTGAGAAAGACCATTAATAGCTGATTGCTGCACATGTTATATATATTTTCACAACACAGTTTGATATTCTGATTTTGAATCGTTTGGATTGATTTTTGTTGCCCACAGTATACAGTGAATTTTTTGCAGTCTCCCTTGAGGATCAGTGCTGCCCTTTTTCACCAAAATAATAATAATAATAAAATAAAGTTCTCACTTCAAACCCAAGCCCTTCAGCTTCGAATTTGTATCGGTTCAGTAAGAGCCAAAGTATACTACTCTTCAAATTTCCTTCATTTTTTCCCTCCACATTTAAGTGTAAAGGTAGGATTTGGGATACATGGATGGAGATTGGTTTTAGAAGATGAAATGTGGCGAGATCAAAGAGGAGGGAGGAACGGAGGAGGATAGAAGGAATAGCAAGTATTATTCGTTGAATGGACATTATTATCCATTTGAGGTTCATTTCCAACCGATCCAGTTAGAGGTTTTAAACTTTGTGTAGCAAACAATTTTTTAGATCACTAGTCACTCTATTTATGCAACTATCGTAACAAGCAAATCTATGAGTGGTACAGTACCATTTTTCACCAATTATAAATTCTCAGTCTTTTGATCATCCGTGTCATTCTTCACACGACGTCTAGAATAATTTTCACATTTCAAGATTGCTCATGACTTCATCTTGGGAGACATCTCATCGTAAGAGTTGTGATGGGTGATACTTCGTATGTGTGACAGGTCGTGCCCAAAATGTCGGGTTGTAATTTTCTTGTGTTAGGTTTTATTTTATTATTTTTTTGTCACTGGTTGTACTATCTTACAGACAGTGGTATTTATTTGGTTGGGTGTTACATTCTGTTTAGTACCAGCTCACTCACCTTTATATCTTTTGTCTAACCCATACGTCAGTAACCGCTGATGTAGGATCTTATCAATAAAGTCAATACTTTTGCTCAGAAAAAAGAAGATTGGCATGTTGACATACGCTGTTCTCAAAATTTTCAAAGAACTTTTTAATAAAATAATTAATTTATATGAATTTAATCTATTACATACATATGCATTAACATAAAAACCAATGACATCATATATATTTTTTTGTTATAAGAATGTTTTGAAATAAAATCATGTGTTTTTTAAATATAAAATATCACCTTGATGCAACTATCATGGAATATGCGCGATTACTAGTGCCTTATGAATTCTACATATGTGTATTTCACAAAGATCCGGCCAAACACGAGACCAGATCCCCTGTAACCACAGGGGATCACAGTAATTTCTATCTGTACCGTTCATCGGTCGAGTACGTGTTACGAAATTTTTATCTATTTATTTAATTTATTTGTAAGTTTTTTTATGAAATATTTTGAACTACAACGTTGTAGAATTCGATGTGATCTATAATTTTATAGTTGAAAGTTGTTCGAAAAAAATATCAAATATTATGTAAAATGATGATAAAAAAATTTAATCATCATTTTGATATAACATTTGACATTTTTTGAAAAATGTTTAATTACAAAGTTGTAGATCACAACAAAATCTACAATTTGTAGTTTAAAATTTTTTCTAAAAATACTTAAAAATAGACCAAACAAATCGATAAAAAATTAATTAAAAAATTTCGTAATATTTACTGGACCGATGAACAGTCCAGATTGATCCCTCTGTGGTGCGACCACAGAGGATCCCATTCTGCCAAATACATCCCTCCGTGGTGCGACCACATAAGATCCCATTCTGCCAAATACACAAACCACGGGAACTCTTTAAATGAGGCTAGGCTATAAGAGAGAAGCATCGCCAGATAAGCAGATATCCAAACGATAGGTGACACTGAATACAGGCATGAGTAGGCATCCATCTGTCTTTTTATACTCTCCAATTTCCCCAATGTAGAATTGCCAAAATCTCATCCTTGGATCTTTCTTTTATCCATTAAAAAAGTACAATTCAAGAAATATCCAAGCCAACCACTTGGCGTAACTTTGAAGATCATTGAGAGTCCCTATTGAGTCAGCGAAGTAGGCATTCACTGCACCAGTGCACCGCATGCTGTGCGCTCTGACTTCTAGCTTTTCTCCTCCAAAAGCTCCTCATGATCGTTGTCTAATGGCAATTGGAGAGATCAGAATCAAGTACTTTGAATCGTACTCGTTTCTGATATATACGAGTTAGTGTTGCATGGGATTTAGAGCCATATCGGGGGGCTACGTGGTTTGAAAACAATGGAGATGTCTGCATACTGAGCCGTATGCATATCAAACCACCCTTGTCTATATGCAATTTCATTGTTCACTCATCATCATGACTGATCGATAACAGTGGTGGGATGAGTGGTTCTTTGTATGTTAGTTTCTTTTCTTTTCTTTTCTTTTTTCTTTTTTTTTTTTGTTGATAGCATAGCATCATTTTTATGGCAGGCTTTTAAGGATAGGGCTATGGTGATTTGGAGGCTTGGAGAGTGTCCGGTATCCTCTTCGGGTAGACTGCTTTGGTGGTTTCCTGTCATGCCTTCACCTCTCTTGCCGTATTTCCGTGAATCTATAGTGATGTTTTTTCCTGTAATTTCTTGGGTGAAGTATGATTGTTCTTTTCTAACTTAATTACTGTAAATTATGATAGGACATGTACTTCCTGGAAATGCTCAATGACACATGTACTATTAGTCTTGGTTTATAGGCAGTGATTCATGTACTTGGTTTGTAACAGCATAAGGTTCTCGGAAGGGACATAGACAAAGAGCAGAGCATTGAAACATTTTCACATAGAAATAATATCTTGTTTTATCATTCTCTTAAGAGAGTGCTGCTTACTCCGAAATATACGTCAGGTTCATAATACAAATTCACCAGTGAGAGAGATACATATAGTACATACAACTTTGATACAAAGTTCACCAAAATAAAACCTCCAGGCAGCCCAATGCATAGAACAAGACACAATCGGGAGCCTCAGAGTAATGCGATGTCGATCTCACAAATCGGTATTGACCTGAGCATGGAGTTGAAGGGGGACTATGGTGATCTTTGTTCCGCTACAACGGAAGGCTAGTTGTACACCATATAAATATTGTTTCATTATTCAAAGAGCACACTGCTTTCACTAATCATAGGGCCCTCCCACTAATGCTAATGCTAATTAAGAATACTACTTTCTCTATCTATAGCGATGGAGAATTGCATCGAGCCGTCCATGTGAAGATGAACACCGACAGAAGGTCCATCGTTGCGCTCGAGAAATTGTTTGACAAAATTCACATCAATGGTGGTACTAGTGATGGAAAAGCTTAGCGAGGGAGTGGCCATCTTCGAGTTAATCTTAGATTTTGTAAAAGCCAATATGGTCCATGGATGTTGCAACAGTATGTCCGTCCCTAATGTCAACATAACGACAGTTGCTGATTCTTTCACTGTTAATCTTCGCTGCCCCGTCAATATTAGTAAAGACAACAATGATATGAAGATGGATTTCCAAATAAGCTCTCTCTTACTATCTTAATAGGAGTATATCCATACTTCTGTTTAGAGTAGTAATTTGTACTAGTGGCATCTTCCTAGTTTGTCTTTGTCGTATGTATCCTTTTCTCATAATCTTAAATTTTTAAGATAGCTAGCGTCTTTGATTTTCTGATAGTGACGATATAAGTACAATTGATCATATATTATTTTTGCCAGCTAACGAAAGTTTTTCCTGTTCCAAGTCTTTTACCTTTCTGTTGTGGAAGTAAATATAAAAGTAAACATCAAGAAGTGGCGATGGATACACCATAGCTACACTGTTGTGACAGCAAGTGGCAGTGAGGCATTCATCGATAAGCCGTCAGTGGAAGCTATAGTGAAGAGTTACACTTTGAAATAGTCACTGGTCCGACGATATTTAGCTATATGTAGCTACATTGGTTTGAAAACGGATGCAATTCACAAGTCTATAATAGGTGTAATTAATGGACGGCAATAACTAGAATGATAGACAGGCTGCTTACCAGCATTTTTTTTGGAACACCTACATTTCAAAAACTCACACTAAATGGCCCTTCCTTTTCAACTTTTTCAAAAAAAACCGTGGTCAAAATCTAGAAAGTGTTCTAAACAGCTAGTTTGATATTGCATATGGCTAGTGCAGTATTGTAAGTACTTGAAATGTAGACGGCTAGTGTTTGGGCTGAAATAATTCAGCTACCTTAGTATTTTACGAATGGAAGCTAACTTAGTGTTTTAATTTGAGAGGTTATTTATTTAAGTTTTGCAAAATAGGGATTTTTTGGACAAAGCCCCTTTTTTCAATTTCAAATGCTTCTTCTAAATATCTTCTATGGCATCCCATTGGCCGTTGTTGCCCAAAAGATCGTTACTTATTTGGTGTGGAAAACTGTACTGTCTTTAGCTATTTTTCAGACATTATATCCAAGGATGAAGAGGATTAGGAAAGAGCTGAGTGCAACTGATTAGACAAGAACCTAATCAGGTCTCTTTTTCTTTTAATCCTGAATCCGAAGTAGTGGGATGATGTGGACTAGTTGTCAGTAAGATAGTGGATCATTCTTGAATTGCATCTTCTCCATGGGGAAATGGTTGATGTCCTGATGTTTTTCCAACAGGTTAGTTTTCAAGTTCTATGCCTGATTTTCTCTATCATGAAGTATATACATTCTTAACTTTATTAATAACTTTAGAAATTAGCCTGGGTTCCTTGTCTGCTCCATGTTTCAAAAATGTTGGTCTACATATCACAAATGCCTCACAATGCAGAAGAGTTCAGTATCATCGTAAGCTTATGTCGTCAAATATGTTGTTATGACCAATTTTAAAATTTCTTTTGTCATTTATTTGGAGAAGTTTCTTGCGAGTTACTTGAACTATTTTTAACACAAAGTTTAAGCCTATGCATTATTTGAACTATCTGAGAATCTGGTTTTCTATATTTGTTCTTTGGTTTTTATTAGATAATCTTAGAAAAGATGCAGGTTAATAATGGTTAGAATATGGATGTCTACGGAAATTTATGCATCTTGAGAAGAGATTCTCCTCTTAACATAAAATAGCTAGGGTGCTGCTCTAGGTGCATTTGCTACCAAGGCCAATGATTTTGCCTCGAATTGTATATGGAGGTGTATGCGTGCTCTGCTCTTATGGGTTCTCAAATTGATGTGTATAGATGGGATCGGTTCTGTACTCATGGTCCTGTAGGTACATTTATGTTAGGATTCTGTACGAGATGTGTATCTGGGTCATGGGTGAGCTCCAGGGGACCATTTCATTTTCTCTAAACCATTGAAGGTTAATAATTCTGCTCTTTTTTTTTATCAGCGCTTTGACTGGTTTAATATTTTTTTTAACAAGAGGGTGCCTTTATCTTTAAAAAATAAAAGAAAATTCAAAAAACAAAAGAAAGAGCTCTGTGAGTACTAAAGATGGGTGGCTGTCGTGGCAGATATCCTCTGGATTCCACCAAGCGTGTAGAGCTTAGCTCGTGGTATAATTGGTCAACCAAGTGTTTATGTGCTTAGCTCGTGGCATAATTGGTGGCTAGTTAAAGAAGTTTGGATGGCATGCAATGTAATACATACATGTATTACATAGGATTCCCAAAAGTGCTGCTAGACATGCCATCTGTATATTAAGCTCATCTTGGTGCAGCAGAAGAAATAACTTTTCTGCTAATTTAGAAGTGATTATAAGATTGCCACGTTAAATTAGATAACGCCACATAGATCTGCCAGCCAGCCGCCGGTGCACTTGAACACCATGGTCCCCGGCCAATTACGGCGATTATATATCGTATCTTGAAGAATAGCTATGTCCCACTGAAGCAATCTTTGTTTCCTTTGTATGTTCCCAGCTCCTTCTAGAGCATTTATAAGGAAGTAAGGATGGCAGCGGCAGCAAGAAGTCCTTATCTATCCATTCATAAACATGACATAATGAGCAATCCTCCACATCTAATGAATCTTATCACAATCTTTTCCGTCAGCACAAAGATCAAATATTCTTCGCCGATAGAGATGAGCATTAAGGCCATTGGTTCATTGAAAAGGCAGATGATACTTCTACTTGCGATGGTTTTGAGATTTAAATGGAGGATAGAAAAATAGCTTATGTGTACTTGTTTTTGGCCATTCAAGTTGATTCTTTCGTTATTCGCAGGAACTCGCATGATCAATGAGCATACACAGGGTCAAGTTGATAGTGGCTGCCTGGACGAGTGTATTTTGGACTAGCACTCAAGCACCAAAGAGGACAATTTAGTGATCAACATTTTTTATTTGAATTTGACAAGCATGTCTTTGTTAGATGGTATATTGGCACGTTTGACTTGACGAGTTTCTGGACGATGTTCTTTTACACGAAGCTACATTTATACATGAACTGAAATGCATACAATTCCTTTAATGGAATATATCGCACTCTCCGTACCTTAGATGACTATATTATCATACCTTTAAGAAACAATAAAAGGATTTGTGAAACACCAATCCTTACAATCTAATTATATAACTTTGGCTACAAAAGTATTTATTTTTTAAAGATAAATCATGCATATTAGGCGATAATTAAATGATTAATTAACTAATATGCATTAGAGAATAGTTGTCATTGGTTGATGTCCAAACATGACCAATCAGTAGAGAAGAGGTTGTTGGAAGCAGCGTCCCAAGTGAGCTAGGAATGCCACACGGTTGCCCTCTCGAAAAACAGTAATGGAAGCCGAACAAAAGGCTTGATTCTCTTCTCTTTTGGTCAACAGAAGCTCTACCGCTAGAATGTAAAGGCCTGTTAAGACTTGATTCTCTATCTTGTCCCTCCATCAGACTTTAGCTTTCCTTTTTCTATACCCCATTGCATTCTCATTTTGTTTATATCGACAAATATATGAATTTCCTATTCTGCTTACGCCAACAGGTGTCCTGTTCGATATCACCTAAACAAGTACAAGTTGTATACCATCATTTTGGCAATAGCATCTGGAGGGGTTAGCATTTACCCTCCACCCACTTTTGGGTTGACTTTAAAGGTTTAATAAAAAAAAAAAAAAAGGCATGACCAATCAGTACTAGTCAATTGTTTAAAGTCCAAACATATCAAAGATGATAAAAGGATGCACAATTTTAGTCATGCTTTGGATAATACTTGGTCTCTTCTTGTTGACATAGCGAGTCGTAGCACTTTGGTTACATCAAGTGAACAGGATGTAGTGTTACTTCAATGAGTTCCGAAGTTTTGGTTCCAAGGTCATTCAGCTCCGAAAGCTTGAGTAAACGAGAAAATCAGATGGAAAAAGTTTATGGGATATTCTTAAAGGACAATTACACTTAGGTACTTATTCTTATAATAGAAGGATCTATTTTTAAAATGATGTTACTTTGTTAGTTATTCTTTAGTAAATTAATTATATATCAGGTGTATAGGTCCTGGCCGTGCAAGGAAGCACGTTTGAGGCGCGTGCTGCTCAGAAACGTGGAATGCGCTTAGGGAATTTTTTCAACATTTTTGGGAGGTCTCGTCTTGATATCATGGGAATCATGGATCTTACTCAAACTGTCTAGGTTTGGATAGAAACCTGATACCATATCAAGGAAATATGTGAAATATTTTTCCTAAAAATTTATCATGGTATCAGCACAATTGTTGATTCGGTAGGTCATATGCAGGTACATGAATGCATGCCGAGTACGGTGCCAAAAATCGAGATTGATCCGCTTGTTATGGTGCCTTCGGTTTGTGCTGATGCCAACGAATGTAGATTATCTAATTTTGTACTGCTATATTTTGTACTAATACGTTATTAACTCCCATATTGGTTACGATCTTTGGTCCATAAGATATGAGTCGTATTATATTGTAATTTGTAATGGAGATCCATAAAGTCTTTCACTACCAAAGTTTATCATATATGACAGCATAAGCAGGGTTTCTTATGAACTAAGAATGTTTAGAAGTCATAAACAAAATAATAAAACAATCTAATTTTCTAGGCCCAAATGCCAAGTAATCATAGGTTGCATGTGAAGTCACAGGACTACACTGTATGAGCCATTGGCCTCATGCGTGTCTTAAATCCCATCTGGCGAAGATTTTTCAGTTATCTCTTATCAGCCGTTAATATTAGAACCTTTCGAGCGGGTCCAACTTCACTACTACTTTTGCAGCAACCAAGCAAGGATGTCACTGATCATAATAATGAGTTCAGAGTGGATCTATCGATTTAGCAACCCCTCAAATGAGAGGAGGTATAGCACTGACCCACTAGATTTAAATCAGAAAAGCAGACAAAGTAAGCTTTTTTGCAGATCACAAAAAATTTCATGGGGGTCCTTAATTAGTTATTAATTGTGGTTTCTGATGATTCCCTTTCACATCATGCATGTTATACAGCGGACCTCGATTTGGTGGGACCGTTTATCGCTCCGCCTTGGCGACCCGTACTCCATATAATTGATTCCGGGATTGCATCAGCATAAGCAATTTCTATCAACCAAGCGTGGCTTGTGGCTTTTAAAAACTATTATAACCAGCTAGAAAGTAAATCAAGGATCAGTCTACTTCTAGATTTTATAACCAACTAGAAAAGAATTATTATTAATTATTGGAACACGGTCCCATTGTGATATTTTGGGATGGACACTGGATCAACTTTTTTCGTTATATTTATGTTTACCTACTTATAGAGCTAAGTCACAATTTGTGTTTTTTTAGGTACTGTTTGTAATGTGAACCCCCACAACCTCTTGCACCTTATCAGATCGAACTGGTGGCTACTGATATTAACCCCAACTGGTTCAACCATGTAATGTAGTCATGATCTTTTGTCCTGCCTTATTTCTTTAAACCAAGTCTTAGCTGGATAAGCTCTCTATCATTTGTATGTTCAAAGTCTCAAAAAGTTTAGCTGTATAAGCTTTTCTTCGCTTATTATGTAATGTTAGGCACTCATGTTAATGAGCATGAGGTCTGTTTTCCTCCCAATAAAAAAAAAAAAAAGAAAGATGACCGTGAGGTCTTAAAGTAAAGCTGACATATTATGTATTAAAAATATAATAGCTTTTCCTAGATAAATTAGCTGATTTTCTAACTAATTAATTTATTTCTCAACCTAAATATTATTAATCTCTATATAAGTGGTGATGATATTATATTTTTACTTAAACATCTTTTCATAATGTAGACTATTATCTTTAGCTTCATCTTTATTGATTTTTACTATAGCATCCGAGCCAGAGCTCACTGGAATCCTACGTTGCGAGTGCTTGTGGCAAACTGTATTTCTACTGCTCTATATCATCAACTATTCGCCTGCTATGGGAGTCGGCAACTCCACCTCTCGTCCATCTAACAAGTATGTTGTAAATAAGGTTCTACGATCACCTCCATTCTGCAGATTAATTAAAGGAATTTATTACAATCACCTTCATTTATCAAATCTCAACTAAGATACCTCCATCTGTTACATCTTCGATCGAAATTTTGTCAGCCATTATAATGTGCCACATCGTCCATCTTTGTATGCTTCGGTCAAAATATTTCGTAACATTTTTGGTCAACATTTATCTCTTCCGAATTCAAAATTCACACCTTACGTTTGATGGGAGATGTTGAAGTAATCTCACATAGTATGTATTAGGTATACAATAGCTCCCTTATGAAAATACTACTTAATTCTCTAATCAGGTTATTGTTTGCACGTTCCAAGTCTCAAAAAAGTTTGACTACATAAGCTTTTCCTTCGTTTGTGGTTCCTAATGGTGTGCCCAAGACAGCGGTGAAAGTTTTAAGTCGTCAACCGTCACAAGGTTAGGAGTCAGGATTCAAGGGTAGAAGATGATTAAGAGCCGCTTAGATTTCCAGCGTAGCATGCCCGTAAGTTGGACACGGTAGGTGAGATTTTTCTAATTATCTTCAACAAAAATTTATTGCCCTTTGCAATGTATCAAGTTAAATTCCCGCTTTTACAACTAGCTAATCAACATGTATGGCGAGGTCGATAACAAACTGGACAGCGAAACAGCAACTAAATGACCTAGTCTATTGACCGTGACTGCATATTTACATATCTTCCCTAAAAACAAATGTAATGAATGGATCACTTAGACTGGGTCATTGTTGAAGTCGTGGCAAATAAGTATATGTTGCAGCAAAGAGAGACCGGAAAAATGCAAACATATATCACCAGCAAACATTTATTATTTCCTGACGTTGAGGGAACTTCTTGTAACGTAATGCATGCACAGTCACCGGCAATGGCCGGCCAAAGAGTCGGCCACAGAACCTGCTGTATCCAGAAAAAGAATGTCCACTTCTAATAAACAAAACAAATACCACCGGGTAATGGCGTGATGATGAAAGCACCAACACGTAATAACTGCACGTTGCTATTTTGGCAAGCCGGCCGACAGCTGTTGCTTTCTTCCGTCGCCGCGCGCTCTGACGGCGATGCAAGCTAACTTAACAACGCCTGATCATCGGAGGTAGCGGCGAGCGCCCGCGGTGTTGCGGTTCAACTTTGTAACGTGAAATTCGGCAACGTATCACGGGAGCCAACCAGAGGGGCAACGACGCGTGCCCCTGAGGTCCATCTCTAGCTGGCTACGAATGCGACTAGCACCTGACACGCGGGCCCGCGCGTGCGAGCTTTCCCGACGGCTCGTTCCGTACGGCTTCGTCTCCCTCTCGCAGCTATGCAATATCTTCAGGGTGAGCTGGCCGGCACTCCCGCTGGGGGACCCACGTGCACGGTTTCTCGTGCAGGCAACCGATCGATGAAATGCCCCATCCAAAACGCTTATTATCGCCCCGCGCGCGCAGCGCCCGTATCCCGCGCGGATCCGCGGGCTCGTCGTGGTCCCCGTTGCGTGGTCCGACCTAATTTTACAAATGTGGGCCTCCGCACCGCTGTTTTGAACAGTCCGCGCGCGTTGTGGGCTTTAGGTGTTGAAAAAGCGCGACGTGGCGAAGCAAATAAGGGCGGTTGGACTAACGAAGGAGATATGACGGTAGATACGCTCCTAGTGAAACAGAGAAAGCTGATATTGTGGTTGGATTTTGATGGATTCCACCAAAATCTGCTGTAGATGATTGATTTGGTAAATCGCGGTAAAGATTCTCTCCACAGTTACAGCCCGTCAGCCCCCCGTTACGTTTCTTTCTTTGCCAGTCGGCCCAGTCCGGCTCCCCCTCTATATAAGGCCATCTATGTCTTCCTTAGAAAGCCATGCGAAAGATCCCTCGGCTGAAACTTTTAACACTTGAGCAAGAGACTTCAAGCTTTTCATCTTCCGCATTACAAATTGAATGAATGATTGATTGTTATATATCGGAGATGTGTTACGGCAACAACTGCTTCAATCTATTGCTATACGCGCTTCTTCTTGCGCTGGCTATTCTTTGTCTTCTCGTAGTGGGAAGAAAGAACAGAAGGAAACTCCATGTCCATGGTCATGATTGCACCCAGAGAAAGCTTAGGCTTCCCCCGGGTTCCTTGGGATGGCCTTACATTGGAGAAACATTGCAGCTCTACTCTCAGGACCCTAATGTCTTCTTCACCTCCAAGCAGAAAAGGTTCTCCCTTTCGTCTGCCTAATCCATACCACTCTCTATTGCTTTTTAGTTTTTTTTTTAAAATATATTTGACGTATTTAATGTTTTCTCCAGATACGGAGAGATTTTCAAAACACATCTACTTGGTTACCCGTGCGTGATGCTGGCTAGCCCGGAGGCAGCAAAATTCGTGCTGGTGAAACAAGCTCACCTGTTCAGGCCAACGTACCCCCGGAGCAAGGAGCGCATCATCGGCCCTTGGGCGTTGTTTTTTCACCAAGGCGATTATCACGGTCGGCTCCGCAAACTCGTCCAAGGCTCGCTCTTACCAGAGGCTATCCGCGGGCTTGTGCCCGACATCGAGACGGTGGTTCTCTCAATCCTGGAGTCATGGGATGGCCATCTGGCGAGTACTTTCTATGTCATGAAAAAGGTAGGTACTCGGCCCTTCTCATGTGCTTAGTATTACAAGTTAATAGTTATGAGTTGATGACGGTGGCTAATTCTCTTTCCGCTATTTGTTTATTCAGTTATCTTTCGACGTCGGCATACTGACGATCTTTGGGGGCAAGTTAGATCAGCGGTACAAGCAAGAGTTGAAGAAGAACTACTTTATCATGGATAAGGGTTACAACTCGTTCCCCACCAACATTCCTGGAACTCCATATAGTAAAGCCATACAAGTAAGCCATTTTCCCATTGACTAATATCTTTCCCCTCTAGCTAATCGTCCGGTTTATCTGAATTGTGATAATTGTTTTCTGATAGGCAAGAAAGCAATTGGGAAAAATTCTGCGTGAGATCATGGACGAAAGGAGGAGGACGGGCGTGGTTGAAAAGGATCTTTTGAGCAGCCTCATGAACTCTACGGACGACAAGGGAGGAGTCTTGAATGATGATCAGATATCAGACAACATAATCGGTGTATTGTTTGCGGCTCAGGATACAACAGCCAGTGTCCTCACCTGGATTATAAAATACCTTAACGACAATAAAAAGCTTCTCGAAGCTGTGAGGGTAAGCAGATCGTTGAACTTGACTAATGGCTAAAGTGATAGAGATCGAGTTTCTGCTTCAGCGTTTCATCATCGTGCACATTTTGTTATGCAGACCGAACAGATAGCTATATATGAATCTAATGATAATGGAAGAAAATCCTTAACATGGACCCAGACGAGAAGCATGGTTCTCACTCATAAGGTATATATCTTTTTCATGTTCTTTGAAAATCACAATGTTTGGGTGCATGTCTTTGCCTAGATCTCTGCGATATGTTTACCCTGGGTAATTTCTATGTATGATCCAGGTCATATTGGAGAGCTTAAGGATGGCAAGCATCATTTCGTTCACATTCAGGGAGGCAGTGGCTGACGTGGAATATAAAGGTTAGCATTTCAAAGAACACTCGTTGCACCTGTGTTTGCTTTTCTTGCCACTTATAATTGTGCCTGTTTCATGAAGACTAAAAAAAAGAAAAAAAAAAAACTTGATTGCAGGATACCTCATCCCCAAGGGCTGGAAGGTGATGCCTCTCTTCAGGAATATTCACCACAACCCAGATTTCTTTCCGGATCCACAAAAGTTTGACCCTTCTAGATTCAAGGTATGGGCCATTGCACATGTCAGGCTCAAACTTAAATGCTTGTTAGTTATTTTGCACAATATCTTTTTCAGTTTTTATGGACTATGAGACGTCTCATTAACAAATTCGAGTCACCTCTTCGTGTCTTGCTTTTGTTTTGGTTCATTGAATTTAAAACTTATCCAAATCTTGGGTTTACAGAGTTCGCCTAAACCTAACACATTCATGCCATTTGGAAATGGGGTACATGCTTGCCCTGGAAACGAGCTTGCCAAGCTGGAGATGCTCATCTTGATCCACCACTTGGTGACCAAGTATAGGTTAGTATTCCCCTATCTCCATGGAAGCTAACCAAAGATATAAGCCTCGTATGTTTATCATTATTTAGATGATAAATCTAGTAACAATACTACAGAAGGTACGATAGAATGATGATGAAGGTTACACAGCATGTAGAAGGAGACAAGTTTTAATCTTTTCAGTTTGAAAATTCAAATACGTCGACACCTTACATATTCTTAATTATTTCTTTTGGATGATGTGTTGTCCAGGTGGGAAGTGGTGGGATCCAAAGATGAGGTGGAGTACGGACCGTTCCCAGTGCCCAAGCGTGGCCTCCCAGCGAGGCTCTGTAGATTATCCGCGACCGCCAACGTGACCGACGTCTAAGCATGCATGATTGGTCGCTCGTATGAGAAAGTAGTTGAACTTCGCTATCTGAACCGATGGATAAGTTGGCGCTGAAATTTTCAGCAAGCCCTATGTAATTCCTCCCATATTTCAAGAGAAGAGAGAGCATAGCGAGAAGATCCAACCCATTTCTAATTCCTAATTGTTGGTTATTCAAGATTAGTGTTGTTAATTACCTATTGAGGTATTAATCGTTGAGGATCGTCTGGCGGGGATCTTCTGATATGTCAAAATGATTCCCCGATTTCTAAATTGTAATTTCATATGAAATTTCACAAAATCCTTGGGATAATGAAGCGCGCCTTAAATTAGACGTTAGTCTAGCAATTTTGATTCGATGCTTGTTGATGATTGTATCTGAAATTGTGCTTGCCTTTTCTTTTCTTTTCCTTTTTTTTTTTTTTTGGTGGTGAAAAGCGGGCGTTATGTCACTTATAATTTTATTATTCTAGAAGAACTAAGATTGTTTAAATCAGAACGAAGAAAATAAAGTCTCTGGAGGAGGTTGTTCTAGTAAATAAAAACTACTGATAAAGACAGAATCCAACTAGCTATTCATGGATTGAGTTCTCGATAAATATGTTAAACGAATGCTTCCTGTGCTTTTTGAAGAAGCTTTTTACAAGAAAGGATAAGATTCCAATACTATTTACGTGTTAGACAAGGTAAATAATTTTCCTATGTATACGAAATAAAATTATGTACAACGCCCAAAATCTTTATTTTTTTTCGAAATATTTTAAAGAAGTAAAGAACGTTTTCCCAACTAACTTGCTAAATAAACCACCAAAAATATTTAAAAAAATAGTGAAACATCTAAGAACATCCTTATAGTAGGGGTTTATTAGAAATAATAAAATTTTAAGTTAATTATTTGATCTATAGGGGGCTATTTTGGATACACTAAAATTTTTGTATTTAAAAGATAATAGTTATATTATGCACATAATTGTATTGTTCGTTTCTAGCTCACCTTTAAAAAAAAAAAAAGGAATAAAAAATGTTTAATAATCATCAAGTTAAAGTACGTTGATCTATTAAACTTTTTTTTGGCCTGGGAAAAAAGTCGATACACTTTAAAAGCATATATATATATATCCCATAATGTATGAATCTTCGAGCTCTGCGAAAATTTTATAAGAGGTCCACAGAAAAATATTCTTCAGATCACAGGTCCATAATATTTGAGATAATTACCTTTCAACTTCTACCATATAACGTCCAATCAAATAAAATTTTTTAAATAATAAATCAAACACGTGTTTATATATATATATATATATATATATATTTATATATATTATATATATATATATAACATATTTTAATAAAATTAATAAATCTTGGTATATTTTGTAATTTTCACATTCGAAGTTATTTTAAAAGTACCTGTAAAGATATTTTGAGTCTCTCAAATTTTTACTAATTAAACAAAATAGTGCCTAAAAATATTTATTTAGAACTATTTGTCAAAACATAAATTTAATACAAAATATATTTTTTATATTTAATTTTTTTAAATATATTAAACATATGTTTTTTGGACTGATTTTAAAATTTGCAACCCCTACTCTCAGTTTTAAATCTATTTGTTTATAAATATTTTGCTTTTCTTTGGAGTTTTCTCTGGAAAGCTCCTTGTTAATTATCCCTATGAGGCCCTATTTGTTTCAAGAAAAAAAAAAATCACGATACGAGCCGAAAACACATTTTCATAAATTTTTTAGTACGAGAACATGAATTTTTATGTGCTTTAAAAAAGTTTAAAAAAAGAATTAAATGAATATTCTAACATTCTAAATAATTATCTTATTCAAAGATCGTGTTTTTAGTTGTTTTCTCCTCAGTTGTTCTGCTCATAGCAACTACTCTATTTCTCAATTATTACATAATTGCTGTTGCGATTTATCAAGACTGATTGATACAAGAAATCAAATATTACTGGGAGCCAGGGAGAGCAACATAGGGCAACAGGTCTCAATCCTAAGAGTTAAGCTGTTTAACTTAAAATCTTGCTAAAATGATTTCTATTCCTATTTTCTGAACCTCTGCAATGGACTTTTAGACCTAAATATATTATTGTTATTTATGTCGCTAAGATATACATTAGAATGTCACATAGTAGAATTGTTATTTGTGTAACAACGTAGATTTATTTATTTATTATTTCTTTAAGAAAAAAAACAAATAATCAATTACGTTAATATTGCGTAACAAATTAAATTGAAGTTAAATACCCTGAAACATTTAATTTTTTAACCCTAACTCAGCCTAGAAAATTAGTCATAAAAATTTTACTTTATTATTTCTTTAGTAAAAAGCAAATAATCCATTACGCTGATATTACGTAACAAATTAAATCGAAGTTAAATACACTTAATCATTTAATTTTTAAACCCTAACTCAGTTTAGAAAATTAGTCATAAAAATTTTAAAAAGTAAATTTCGGATGTATCCGAATAATGAAATCTGTATGTTTCGTGCCAAAATTCGAGTTCAAATCCAAAATGAGTATAATTTAACTTTAAATGACGGTTCGGATTATAGCTCAAAAATAATTTTGCTACACGCAGCCATAAGCGTGTCTCTTTCAGAAGGAGGACAAATGTCCTGATATTATTGGACAAGTAGGACCAGTGGTTTATTGGGCGGTGTTAGAAGGGCCCATCAGGCGATCGCTGTTAAGCGCGAGATTGTTCGCGCAGCGACGTTGGGTTGATCACAGGCCGGCTGCCCATCTATCAGGGTAATCTCTAAAAGACGACGTTAACTGTGCATCAATGGACTCAAGTTGTCTCCGCCCATGAGCCAACCCTGGCTTGATTGCGACAAAAGAGAATAGTGGTGACAAAATACTATAATCAATTGTGGCGTTTTCACATAACCATCGTGCAGGTGGTGTTCATCGTGTTAGGACGTTAGATATATGTCCAACCATTTTTAAGGGTTCCATTTGCACTCATCTTAGCTATGTGACTTGATGAGCCCGTACTTTTGCAAACATCTATGGGTCTAGATTATTAAATAGACATGCTAAAAATGTTCAACCTCTTTATCATATATACCCTTTAATATGTGCACTATAACTTTTAACACAGTTTAATATACACACATAATGTACAATTACAATTATACTATAATTCTAATAACATTATATATATATATATATATATATATATATATATAGATATTTATAATATATATATATATACACACACACACACACATAATGTACAATTACAATTAAAATTGCCCGCATCACCTGTACGTCCGGCTCATTGCTAAATGAGCCAAACCGGGTACGGTCCTGGCTCATTTACCCCCGCAAGCCTACAATTGGCGTATGCAAGAAAAAATTTTCAAAATATATAAAAAGTGCGGGTAGATTTAGCTGTTGGCTGGACAGACCTACATTACTTTGCACAGGTTGAAATTTGCAGTTTGGATCATACCATCTATACAGCGCAAAGCCGAACTCGGTATGCATTACTTCTTTGAGAGTGTAGACAGAACGCTAAACTCTATCTAACTGGCTAATGAGTAAAGACCCTATATGAAGGGACAAACCATCTTGTTGACTCGTTGGTTGAACAAAATTGTAGGTAAATGCAGCTTGTAACTCGGACGATCACTGATCAGATTATCAATTTCGTTAGCACGGCAAGAAATACATTTAAATGAAGTTGCCTACCGGATTTTACATGTAACTTGTATGGTTGATTTTGCTTAAACAACTAGATTTCACCGGAAATAATCAGAAAGTCTTGTGGTTTTTGACGCTTGGACGTCTACATCAAATACGCTGTTCTTAAAGCATTCATAGATCATCAAGTGGAGAGCTTTCTTTATCTTGTGGTACAAAATCCTTCCTTGGGCCTTTAGAATTCTAGAACATGTCGTCCCTTATTGCTCGTTTCCTTGCGCATTCAACTTCATTCACTGACCAACTTATATCTTTTATATCAAATTTTAGTAAAAAGCAAACAGCAGTTTGACATTAACCTTTCTCATGCTATGGTCATCGCGCGTCCTGGTTGGTCGGCAAGATTTAATGCAGAATCTCGCATCCATATATACAGCGATCTCTGATATTAGAACATTTGTTTCTAGCTGTCGCGTCAGTCACTATGTTTGAAATTGATATGATCTATTCGCTATATTTGTGCTATCTATATACTTATACATTGCAGCTTTGCTCATTAACTTCGTGAGGTTTCCTTTGGATCTAGGAATAAAAAGCAATACAACAGTCAAATAGATAAGAACCATAATAGTTGCTAAATATCACAAAATACAGTAAGTTTCGTTATCAAACAGCGATACGAAACTGTAGTAATTCATAATTCATACGTTGTATATTCGTCCAGGTTATTTGAGGATCTTCGAGCAAGTTCCTTGACCTCCTATATAATCCCTATTTGTCCAGGTTATTTTGATGTACATTTACTACAAGGTAAATATCAAATGTGATTCTCATGAAATCTTTCCTGCGACGGACAAAATCAGCATATATGCTCCATTTATTCGAGAATCTTTCATCTTCAAAATCCAAAATAAGAGACATGGACGTGAGAGATTGATGAGACAATATCATGGAGCTTACTTGGAAAAGAATTTACCGAATATTTATATGAAAAATCAGAGTGTGTTTTAGAAGAGGTTGATATGGTTTGCAATTTTTTTAAAGAAATATTTTTAACCAGTCATTTATGAATTTTATTATGCTTTAGAACTTTAATTCTTTATTTGTTTTTCAAAAAATATATTCAGAATATGTTATGAAAATAGATTCCATATATAGAAGGATTCTAAGGTCGGTCCTATGAGATCGTAGTTCAAAAGATATTATGTATACGCGACCAACCGTCGAGTTTTTTCTGTTCTCAAAAAAGATGATGAAAACAACAGGACCTACTCAATCGGGGCCAAAGGATTGAAATGGTATATATTTTGAGAATAAATACTCACTTATATAGTCAGCTTAGAATAGTCACTTAATTTTTTGAGAATAAATACTCACTTAAAAATTGAAATGGTATATATTTTGTATGATAAGCTAGATTATCAAGCATTTATTTTCCAACGATTTGAAAACCAAGAAAAACCACTCTCTCTATATTTGACTTTTCGACCAACTCCTAAATCAAATTATATCAAAATGCACCCGACCGTGGGCTTATGTGGGCTTATTCTTTCTTTTTTGAAAAAACAGGGGATGAATCTTGCGATGCGGGCTGGATCTCAGTGGGCTTATTCGTTTTTTGTATTTGATCATAATTTTCTAAAGCTGGGAATGCCTCTTATTAGTTTCTAGCTCAGCTTCTAGTGTTCATGTCTCTACCATTGTATTATTATCATATAAGCTAAAAAGAATAATTGGAGCATTCTTCATCTCACAATTCTCATCTGGAATTCTCCTAGTTAAAACTACCTAATATTGTCGCAGCTTTTGAAGATTTTTTTTATTCGTTAAAAGATTTCAATAATTTCTATCTAAATCAAAGATGGAGTTTTATGGTCTTTGAGTTGGGTGAATTTATTTATCTTTTGTAAGAACCTTCTTAATCGGTGTATTATGTCAATGTAACCCTTCATAGCACTGTGCATTCTAAAAGACGCCTTGTGTGGCATCTTGCTTCTGAAATGGTTGAAAGAAGCGAACATGACGATGCAGTTGAAAGAAAGAAACAAATCAGCATTGTTCTTAAAATATATAGCGCTCCTAAAAACTTTTCAGACTCCAAAATTTCAGAGCCTAGGCGCACCTTTGATAATACTGTTGTTGGGTTGGGTTTCCCTCCTATGTGGTGAAGGATCGTCCAAATTCAAGTCCATATAGATAGTCCATATGGTGTGGTTAGGCATGAAATTATGTAAAATATTTTGGGTTCTTTGGTAACCATCTAATAGGGTGAAAATTCTAGTTCCACAACAGTAGCAGGGATTATTGTGGGGGAAGAATAACAATTAAAAGAGATAGAGGTGTGCAGAATTTTTGAAGTTATTCTCTACCTGACAAAGTTTTATCAAACGAACGATCTGAAGTCGTCTACCATTGAATTGATCTGAAAATTTGAGGGATGGTTCATGATCACTGATCTTGGATCTGAATAGTGGAGATTTTGTTTGAAGACTTCTACCTTGCTGAAGCGGGGCTGTTTTTACATATCCATTTGGTGAATTTCTGCACTTGCTTGGTTGATTAATCTTTTATGTGTGTGATTTTGATAAAGGATCGTGAGGATTTTGATTGTGCTTGACTGTATTTCTCTAGTATTATCTAGATATGATTGTTGTAATTTTCTGGTGATTAGTGGAGCATTTTGGACTTCCCTCTCGTGATTTTTTACTTTCCGATTTGGAGAGATTTTTTCACATTAAAATGATTGGTGTTCTCTGTGAATCTTATGGTTGTGTTGATAATTTATGATGTGGTGATCATGTTATAATTGTATACCTTGTCCTTTCTTGGTTTGACAAGATTTGAAAAAAGTTTTGTGCCTGCGGTTATTTATGATTGTTGTTGTAATATAGTAATTGTGTTTCAATTATACCGTAGGTGTTGTGGTTGTCATTTTTCCCGTCAATTGTGCCATTTTGGTAGATCTTTGGGAGCTCCATAACACAATTTTTGGAGACTTTTTCAGAGCCTACGCCTAGAGCACCCAAACTTTCTCCAGGAGAATCAATCAAGTTCATGTTGAACATTACATGGTTAAAAGATCAGCACATGGTTCAGTCATGTTGTATTATGACTTATGAGCCTAAGTTCGTGTGAGTACTTACACCAAAGTTTATGAATGTCAGATTTGAAGTTTCCTTCCACCCCGAATGTCTTTCCTGCAGCAATGGATCTTATTGGCAAAGTTATCCGATTATCTACTTCCCATTATGGACTTTCACTTTGTTTCTCTTGTTATTGGTTGACTCTCGTATACGTAAAATAAATATTTGATTTTGCGTGTAGTTTTTGGTCAAGGACTCGTCGAAGAGACTTTCCATTCAAAAAATTGTGGAAATCTCTGGATTCTGAAAAAAAATGCCGACCTTTCTGGCTGCTGCAATGATAAATGACATGACCGTAACGGAAGCAAAGGAGCTTGTATCGTCACGCGGATAGTTGAGGTTTGCAATAGATAGTTAATAGCAAGGTTTTAAATTTTGTGCCGTGCCGAGTTTCGGTAATTCTGTACTCGAGATGAGCCGACTGTGCCGATAATAAAATATTATTTTTATATATTTTATTATATTTTAAAAGTTATTTTTAAATTTTTTAATTTTAAAATTAAAAAAAAGTGGCCATGCGCTTTGCGCGTGACCACTTATGTCGCGCCACCGGCGCGTTCGGCTGGTGGCGCGACGCAAAAAAAAAAAAAACGTCGCGCCCACCAGCGCAACTGTTCATCTTCCTCACGAAAGAGAGGAATGAACGGGAAAAAAAACTATTCCGGCCAGCCCGGCACCGAGACGTTTCGGCCTGCACGCAGCGTGCCATCCGGAACTTAAAACTCTGGTTAATAGCGTGAATTCCA
The DNA here is from genome assembly GCA_002076135.1 of Xerophyta viscosa. Taxonomy (NCBI): domain Eukaryota; kingdom Viridiplantae; phylum Streptophyta; class Magnoliopsida; order Pandanales; family Velloziaceae; genus Xerophyta; species Xerophyta viscosa. The sequence continues at coordinate 57,521 of MJHO01000114.1, read as the reverse complement.
GCCCTTACCTTGTTGGTACATGCTTTGCTATGGCAGCTCCGTCTCATGTTGTTGTCTCTCTTATTACTGCAAGCATAGTTTTTGGCCTCTGGTATTGATTTAGTGACATGTATGGTTCCCTATTCATCCTTCCCAACCGCAGCATACAACACTCCATTGTACTATGCGCTTCAAGCGTATTTGTTCTCCATTCTCCCTCAACATGCATGAGAAGTCTTTATGAAAGAATTCCGATGGGAAGAAAAAAAAAAGTCTTAAGAGATCATTCTGGCCCAACACTAGCCACATTCAAACACGTTCTCATTTCTGAGTCAAGAGATAGATAAAAGACACATTCTAGTGCACTGATAGGGGGTGTTTGTAGTGGCTGAGGAGTCGAAGACCAAGAAATTAGTTATTTCTACTAAACATTGTTCTTATTGCTAAATCCAATCTACTGGTTAAAAGAATTTCACGTTTTTCTTTTCATGAAGAGATGATCAGGTAAATCCTATTGCTGCTTTCTCCAGACCTCCAAGAAAAACATGAAAAAGAAACTCGAACTGTACAATCCTAATCAAGCACATATCACAGAAAGAAATCCTTGTTACAATTGATATTTGATTCATGAGTCTTTTCTAGTATTTGATTCTTTAGTTTCCTTTTTTTTTTAACGAAGCAAATAGAATAGAAGTATTCCTATTTCCATTACCATCATAGAACAGATGCCACCTAAATGAGTAGTAATATCAGCCATCTAGTTCTTTTTCTTTTTCTTTTCTTTTTTTTTTTTTTTGGATTATGATGAAGCAGAAGAGAAGAGAAGTAACGTGTGATAAGTAAACCAGAAATGATGAATGAAAACGTTCAAGTATGATAGCTTACGAAATCACGGCTACGTTTCTCTGAGATTTGCACTATTCCTGTTTTTAAAGACATTCATTCTCTTTATGTATCCTTCTGTGCAGCCTATATTGAGACAAAAATCGTGGTTTAGAGGAAGAAAATGATGATGATATAAGTATAAAGCTATAAAGCCCACCTTTACCAGCAATTGTTTTCAATCCCTATAAACAGAAGCTCAGATGTCTTGCTATGTCTACAGAGGTTATATTAGTTAAGAAAAGAACCGAAAAAACAAACATTCGAGATTTTCTTATCAAAAAAAAAAAAAAAAAAAAAAAATTCACATGACTGCGCAATGGCGTCATTTATCCTTCAGTCCGCCAGGGTAAATGCTTTAGAAGGGAGTGGGGATTACTGCTTTATGAAGGTCAAGCAAGCATCCAAATGAAAACTTTTTGAAAGTTTTTATGGATCTCTTTGTTCAAGGAATTGTTAGTTTTAGATGTTTTATCATCTGTTATTTTATTGCTTAGAATGTTTTCTTTATTGTTGTTTTATCATGTACTGATTCTATTATTTAAATAAAGTTTGTCTTTATTTTTTGCCTGGATTTTGGATTTCTTTAAAATATTTAAAATATAATGATTACCCCATTCCTTTACGGACTTGAAGTAACCTATCAGTGTTTTATGAGAAATAATATAATATAGTTTTATAAATATTTTAGGAATAGCCCGTAGCACCCTATAATTTTTGGGCAGAAGTCCAAACTTGCTATTTGAAAACGATACTTACCACATTAAGCCTTGAAATATAAAATGTCAATGTGGAAATAATTATAAGCGAAAGAAAAAAGAATAATAAAAGACGACCAAAACACAAATTTTAACGTGAAAATTTTTACGGAAAAAAATTATGCAGTACCAGTTCTCAAAGGTGATGAGAAAAACGGCTATATACATCCACTATATATAAACAAAAGTACAAGAATATTTTCAATAATTGAAAAAAAAAAAAAAAAAAAAAAAAAACTGCCATGCACCCGTTCCAGGAGACTCATAGACTGGTTCCAAAAATTTCTCACTGGACGACCACTAGACCGGCTCCCAAAATTTTTCATGCACCTTCAGCAGGAGGTCTGGTAAATTCCTTTCTGATTGCCGCTGATACATGGTTGACTCCATTTAATACGTAAATGGCCCTTCTTTAATTCGCAGCGCAGCATGAGTTCACTCGATAACCTCCTCTCTGCGACCAAGACATGGTCATACGATCACAGACCGAGACCAAGATGGGAAATAGGAAAAACCCAAGGAGATTCCATTAAGTAGTTGTAATTGAATGCTGAAAGCAAATCATCCTCATATAGAATGAATGGTCATAAGCCTATACAGGAATTATCCAGTCATTCACTAATTTCTAAGATTACGCTATCTGATAATAGAAACACAGTTCTTTCTCCCTCTTTCAATGGCCTTACTTTATGTCGGAGAATTCTGAATACATAAACCACACGACCAGTAACTTTTTCTTTTGTGGTTGATGTAGATCCATCTCAATTGACCAAAATCCAAAGCAGATACTCTGATCTATCTACTTACGGTGCACAGGTAAAAGTAGGAATATAAATGAATAACATCTCCAATACTTGTTCAAAGCACATGTGAACTCCCACTATAATTGAGTAACTTCAAACCATAAGGTATATTTGTATAATTTCCTACCCCACCTACACTACAACAGGATAAAGGGTTACAACCGCGTGTCCCATCGGACCCATTCCATGACTTCCGTAGGACACCAGATGCATATTAGTAGAAAGAGTGAAGAGTGTTCATTTACTATTAAGTGCATCTAATCGACCATGAAGTTGCACTCATATCAAACAGCTGAAGTACTTATCTATAGCATTTGAATATGGAACGAATATGAGGACTCATTCAGTCTGTTCCATTGCCACTGCACTTAAAGCACTTTTGATGATCACGCTATAACCTCTGTCAAAAGTAAACGTTGAAAGTGCTCAGAATAAAAAGATGTATTAACCCTGAAACCAAATGTTAACAAATATCCAGCACTAAAGGATCAGAAGCCCTACTTCGATTTTCAACCATGTTCCTCAAAAGAAAAATAATAAAAGCACAACTTATTAAAAAAATATTGAAGGTCAAACAAGACGAAGGAATAAAATTTCATGTAATGTGATGGATTGAGCAAGTGTGGTGCAGAAGCAACGTAAAATTTTATGATCCAATAAGTACTTAGGAATTTATATACTGGTCTAACGTCAATACCACAACATCATACTGAAACAACATATAACAGCTAGACACCATAATATTACAGGCTTTAACATTTATATCAACTAGCAGAAAAGAATGAAAGGCAACAGAATGAACTCCAAAAAGAAATGACCAATGTGAAAACACCGTAGATTACAAGTATATGGAAATCTATGCGAAGGCATCAGAAAGAAACCAATACACCCACTAAATACTTTATTTTTCCTTGAAAAAAAGCAACTGCTATAATGTAACTGGTACATAATGTAGTAGCTGGATCTTACCTTTATAACTATTTCTTTTCTTTAGAAAAATTCTACATCGGAAGTTAAAAAAGAAACTTTATCGAAAAGTAAATAAAAGGTCCTCCACAAACATAAAACTTACTACCACCTCACAGCTTAGAGGGCTTAGGAAATATATCCGGGGTGAATTTCTGCGCCGCGCTGATACTCCCTTTCATCTTAATTGCACCTCTGCACATGAAACATCAACCAATTCACAACTATAGAAAATTGTTCTAACAATTATCTATACAAGTTAAGATAGTAATTGCACATAAATCTAAGAACCTGATAAAGGCGATTTGCGGATTCATCTTCCCCGTGGCTATGGATATGAAATCAGCATCTGTGAACGAGAATGTTGCATCTGGCTTTCCCTTGTACTGTCCTATTAACAAATACAATATACAACATATTTATACAGAATAACAGCCTAAAAACTTTGTAATTTCAAGGGAAATTACTGTTTGCTCCCTCAACAAGTTACATCTTTACAAAAAAAGAACTCCCTTGACACTCTAATTCACCAATCCAGATACTATATTCAAGGGTCTCACCCACTCTAATTTCAAGGGAAATTACTGTAAACTAGGTTTGATGAGCACAGAGTAATTTGCAATAACTCTTTTTTTTTTTAAATTTATAAACAGACCTTTGGTGACTTGGCCTTCCTTGAGATCGACCACATAGATCTCCTCGTCCACTCCGATCTTCTGCAGAATAAACAATAAATAAACATTAATGAAATACACTGATTGCGGAAAAACAATAACGCAAAATTGAAGCAAATAAATAAAAACCTTTGGGGCGATGTTAAGCTGGTAGACGAAGCCGATCTTCTGGGTGAGCTTCTTGCCCTCGTCGGAGGCGAGGTGGAGCTTCATCTGCTCTAGAAGCGCCGCAGATTTCAACGAGCTTTCCATTGTGATTTCAGATGATGCACAGTTGATCTCCTCTCTGTTCCTGTTCTGAATTGTTTGTATTGTTAATTGATGTGTAGAAGGTTTGATTAAGTTGAAGTGGATTTGCGTATTAAAGCATACATTTGATAGTTGAGGGCCTCGGAGTTTCGAGAATTTTGATCTCATGTGCAATCGAGCATGCTTTTTTTTTAATAAAAAAAAATAAGTATTTTTGAAAAAAAAAAATTATAGTATAAAAACTGTAGTTCAAAACGTTTTTAAAAAATAGTTTTAAATATATATTTTGATATTTCAAATTTAACAAATTTAAAGCGAATTTTAAAACTGTTTTAAAATCCGTTTTAAATTTTGTTAAGTTTTGAAGCATCAAAACACTTATTTAAAAAAAAATTAAAAAAAATTTAAATATAGAAATTATATATTTCGTCAAAACTTACAACTTTCTTGTTATATTCTTTTTCATAAAAGTAATACAATTTTTTTTTTCTTTTGAACCATGCACTCGAGCACCGTAAATACCATGCCCTCGAGTGCATGGGATGGAAAATCAAAGTTTCAATCTCTTTCTATTTTGTAAACAACAGTAACTTGGGTAGGGGCGACCACAGGGTGATTAGTTCCTCATCTGAATGAAGCAAAATTGATTATTTTATGTATAGAAAAAATGAAAAATAAAAAAAATAAAAATTGTATTATTTTATGTAAATTTTTTAACATAAAATGATAGATTTTAATTAGATCCGTAATTTTTATATTGAAATTTTTTTCAAAATAGACGTCTAAATATATGTGCTTTGAAGTGGTTTTAATATAGTTTTTAAAATTCACTTTAAATCTGTTAAACTTTGAGACTTCAAAATATCTAATTAGAAATATATTTTAAAAAATTTCTAAATAAAAGTACTAGATTTTATCAAAAAACTTTTATGTCTAAAATTTTTCAAAAAACAATCATACATATTTTTTATTTTTTCTATACGCTCACATACGCACGAGCGTATGGGATCAACGCTCCTTAATGAAGTGGGTTCATACAGGCTGAATCCAAAAAAGAAAATAAAAGATAAAAGTAAATCAATTTTTCGGTATTTCACGTCTTTGACTACTAGTTAAAGTTCTGGAGCTAAATCAGAAAAATGCGATAATTTCATGATCCATAGACTTGGCACAAGCATTCTTAAAAGGGGGAAAAAAAAAAAGAAGAAGAAAAAACTTAGCATAAAGTTGACCCGAATACATTTTAGTATAATTCTGACACACATGGTGGACCTGCTATATCTGAACTCGCAAAAGCGGCCCTAAGACCCGCTCATGAGAGTGTAGCCCATAGATGTGCCTGTCCAAGTTCAAACATAAATCTGATACGAGCCCAAATCATAGGCCTCGGCTGGCCTGAGCTTAACACCTTGCAGACCAACTCCAGGCTCCGAAATTTGTCAGAACTTTGAGAGATTTAGTAGTAAAGTTAAAATTTGACATATTTGAGTATTTTCTATAGCTTGTAGATATTTGACGTATTCGAAAAAACTAATTTAAGTGATGATTCTATGTTGGTAACACTAGCAAATTAGATGATCGGTAGATTCTTGAATGAAAATCTAACTTTTACATAACTTTCACAAAATTTGTGAGAGTTAATGCTTTAAATTTGTAAAATTCATAGTACTAATTAAAACCTAATATGTGTGTAAGTATATGTGCGCAAGCGTGTACATATATATATTTTTTTTGAGATTATCGTAAAAAAATTCTGTCCGTAACCGGTCCACTTTTTGTATGTGCATATACATATATATACTTAATATTTTATACTTTATTTATGGTACCCTTATGTTGTTGAATAATTCATTTAGTAAGACACTTGATACGAGAATGAGTCTCGGACCCAATACAGCGCCTAGCAAAGCTGAGTAAAGGGAGACATTTAAACTAAACCCGAAGCTTTGGGCGAAAAAAAAAAATACGATCATTACAGAATTTTATTGAAATGATATAATAGACAAATCAACAAAGCAGTCTACATAATATAAAATAATAAGATAAAAATAAGGTGCTAACAAAGAGACTCCTAAAAACTTTTAGAAGCTTTGGAGTTGGTCTGTTTAAGCCTTCGTAATATATTAATTCCCAATAGTTTCATTTTACTAATTCTTTCCCCCTAAACCTTTGTCCACATATCATGCAAAAAAAAAAGTCATCGGATACATTTAAATTTAAATCATTACCAAGAAAGAAATCATCGTCTTCGCCAAATAAGTTGCATATTGACATAGTCTTATAATGAAAGTTCAAATGAGACACTTCGTTCTAAGGCGCGTCTGTAATACTAAGTACTTGTGCTTCGTCTACTGCATTGATTTGTACTTCCATTGTTACCGCTTCTTGAATTGGACCTCAATATATTCAACATCTTCAACTGGGAGAATAATTAAAAAATCAATATTATGATGTTTTTCCAAACCCGCCGAGTCCTCAGCTGTATCAGTAGCGACTAGAATTGTTGCCTGAAATATAGCTAATGTTACTGATTATATCACTTCATTCGCCGGAAGAATCTCCGGTGTCTCCCTCATATGAACCGAATAGTGTTGCTTCTAAGACCCAATGATTTTGGTATTACTTCTATAAATGTGGCATTTGCTGATGTTTTTTATATGCCTATTTGTGTATCGCGGTTGGAAGTAACTTAGGAGACAAAGCCCCTTCTCTAAATCGAACAATTGAATTATCTTCTTACATCATATTGTTTCCATTATCCACATGTACTACAACCGCAATATCCTTTTTTCTATAAAGTTGAACCACCCGTTGGCCCGCCCTGCCTTTCGGTTTTCGGGCTAGGTTTTTAATATAGCACTCCTCTTCACAATGGCTCATCTTAGAGCAATATTTCCAGTACTTTGGAAGGTTCTCATAGAGCACCTTCTCAAAAATAATTAAATAAATAAATAAAAATTTCTTATCACCCCCTATCCAGATCCGATAATTTAACTCACTTCTAATGCTGGTCTCGACAGCCGATGGATGAGTAAGGTTTGCAGTTGCTTCATCAAGTTTCGACGGTGTTCCAAATGCAGACGCAATTACATAATACAACATTAGATTTTCTAAATATTGGATTGATAGTCTAGGAAAGGCAACCCATCCCGATGCACTAGACTATTCCATTTGCAAGTATAAATCCGGTGTCCACTTCAAGACTGGCATAACCGTCCTTATTAATCAGCCATGTACGCTGCTACCAGATCCTCGTGTAATCCTCCTACAGGGTGGAATGAATCAAAACATGATTGTTGACCAATCCTATAGATACAGATCCCTTCAGGTTGCCTGCTATAAAGAATTTCTTAATCTACTCTAGAGAAGGATGAACTCCCGAAGCGACCGATCAACGCCAATTTCAATTATTCAAGGAGAAACTTCTCGTCATCTCGGAACATGATTGCAGACTCCTCCTGTACAAAGTAGACTTCTTCGCTTACAAATAAGATTCGTAAATTGAGTCGTAAACCGTTAGATCAAACATTTTGATCGTGATCCAACGGTCCAAATCGTATTTTTTAATATATAATCTGGACCGTTGATAATGATCAACAAGTTCAATCTAACGGTTCACAACTCACCTTACAGATTTTATATATATATATATATATATATATATTATTAATATAATATACTATTGTTAAGGTTTTTTTTTTAAAAATAAAAAAATAAAAAAACACGACCTTTAATTAAATTTGAAAAAACAGTTTAGCTAGATAAAGACGGGAAAAATAAAAAAAAAAAGAAAATTTTTTTCCTATTTTTTTCCTTTCCACTCTTTTTTGAATGAATTTAAAAATTCCTTCTTCGTTTTTCGTTATTCCTTTCTTTTCCTTTTTTTCTTCTCTCTTTTCTCTCCTGCTTTTCCCTCCCTTCCTTCTTGCTCCTTTTCTGTCTTCTTTCCGCCTTCTTCTTTCTCTGCTTTCTCTCTTCTTCTCTTTCTCCTCTCTCTCTCTCTCCTTGTTTCTTTTCTTCCTCTCTCCTCCCCTTCCGTTCCTTCCTTTTCTTTTTTCCCTTTTCTTCTTCTCCTTCCTCCTTCTCCTTCCCTTCTTCCTTTCGCTCTTTCTTTCTTCCTTTCCTCTCTTCTTTCTTCTTTCCCTTCTTCTTCTTTTTTTTCCTCTTTCCTCCTCTTCTTTCTTCTTCCTCCCTCTTTCCTTTCCTTTTATCTCCCTTCTCTTTCTTCTCTCTTTCTTATCTTCTCTTCCTTTCTCTTTTTTTTTTCTTTTTTTTTTTCCTTTCTCTTCTTTTTTCTCTTCGTCTTCTTCCTTCTTCTTTCTCTTTTTTTCTTCTCTTCTTCTTCTTCTCTATCTCTTCTCTTCTCTTTCTCTCTCTTCTCGCTCTTCTCTTCTCCTTCCTCTCTTTACTCTTTCTTTCTTTTTTTCTTTTCTCTTCTCTCTTTCTTCTTCCTTCTTTCGTCTTCTTCCCCTCTCCCTCTTTCTTTTTCTTCTTTCTTCTCTTTCTTGCCTCTTTTCTCTTTTTTCCTTTCCTCTCTCTTTCCTCTTATCTCTTCATCCCTCTGTGTCCTATCCTTTCTCTTCTCTCTCTTTCCTCTTCTTCTTCCCTTCTTCTCCTTCTCTTCTTATCCTCCACTCTTTTTCCTTACCTTTCCTTCTCTTTTTTCCTCTCTCCCCCTCCTTTTCTCTTTTCTTCTTCCTCTTTCCTTCTTCCTTCTCTTCTCCTATCTTCTTCTCTTCTTCTTCTCCTCTCTCCTCTCTTCTCTCTTTCTCCGTTATTTCTTCCCTTCTTCCTTATGTATGTGCTTTTCCTTCTTCTCTCTTTCTTCCTTCTCTTTCTTTTCCTTCCATCTCTCTTCTCTCCTTCTCTTCCTCTTTCTCTTCCTTTTTTTTTTTTTTTCTCTTCCTTCTTTTCTTTTTCTTTCTCTCTCTTCTCTCTCTTTCTTTTGCCTTTTTCCTTTCTCCCTCTTTCCTCTCGTCTCTTCTTTCTCTTCCTTTCCTTTCCTCTTCTCTCTTCCTTTCCTCTTCCTTTCCTTGTCTTCTCTTTCTCTCTTTCCTTGTCTTTCTCCTCCTGTCTCTCTTTCTTCCTCTTTTTTTCTTTCTCTTCTCTCTCTTCTTATCTTCTTTTTTTTTTTTTTTTTTTTTTTTTTTTTTTTTTTTTTTTTTTTTTTTTTTTTTTTTTTTTTTCTTCTCGTTCTTTCTCTCCCTTTCTTTTCTTTTCCTTTTTTCTTTCTTCCTCTTTCTCTCTTTCTTCTCTCCTTCCCTTCCTTCTTCCTTCTTCCTCTTCTTTTTCTTCTTCTCTTCTTCTTCTTTCTTCCTTTCCTTTTTCTCACTTTCTTTCTCCTTCTCTTTTTTCTTCTCCTTTTTTTCCTTCTTCTCTTCTTTTTTTCTCTTCCTTTTCTCCTTCCCTTCCCTTCCTCCCCTTACTCATCTTCTTCTTTCTTCTTCTCTTTCTTCTTCTCTCTCCTTCCCCTCTTCTCTTTCTTATTCTCTTTCTTCTCTCCTCTTCCTCCTCCTTCTTTTCTCCCTTCTTTTTTTTTTTATGTTGGTCTTATCTTGTTCTGCAGTCTAGTCTGTCTAGATAATAATGTAATGACTATCCATTCAATGAAAACAAATGTGTGGCTGTGCTGTTAGTTTGAGGCCAAATAGGCTACTAACGAATATTTCATCAGAAGATATCCTTGTAATTGATTTTATGTATTTAAATCCTCATCGTAACAAAATGAGCTCTCAATGAAATTCTTTTATACTGCATAGCATTAATCTCCCTTTACATCTTGAATGTGGAAGAAAAAGAATGAGAACGCTATGAAAATCAATAATCTTAAAGGCTTAAACTGCTATAGAGAATACTTATAATGATGTTGAGAGAAAAAAAACAAAAAAAAAAAAATTTTGGTCCAAGATGGAAATATGGAGCGAATCCCAAGTTTTTGGCTCAAGAGTTTTTTTCTCAAGTCCCTTTTTTTAAGAAAAACTGAGGGATAAGAAAAGTCCCACCATAGCTTTATTTATAAAGAAGGATGAAGAAGTATACAACAAAACAAAGAGCTGGAGCTCAATGCATCAAGTAATAAAAAAAAAATACAATAAAATACACCTCATTAAAAAAGCTCAAAAATTATAACTAACATGAATGAAAGAAAAAATAAAAAAGCTCAAGAATTATAATTGAATGAATAAAAAGAAAAATTCACTGATTTGATGCATCTTCTTTCTTGAGCTGTATTACATCCATAATGTAAAAATTGGCTATTTTTTTGATAAATTCAATTTGTTGCTTTGCCTTATCCTACATGACATGTGGAAGACACGTCTATTTTTCAACTAATTTGCTCGCGGCCGACGAACATGGTAAGGTGTTGTCCATTTAAAAATATATTTTGAATGACTACAAACGGCCTCAATAAGTGCTTTTTCTGTAGAAGAGGGACCCGTCTATCCACAATTCGGATTCATTGTCATCTGTTGACTACTAGGCATTGATAGGTCCAGCCAGCATTTATGGAGGTATGGTTTATGAAAAGGATAATGACATATCAGCCCCCAATTTTAAGTTTTCATTCCAAATCAGTTCCATAATTTAAAAAACGTCCATTTTAGCCCCTCATTTACTGTTTGGATTTTTTTCAGACGAAAATACCCATGACTATTCGGATGTCTGAAACATATATTTAAAAGTATTTTTTAAAACAAATTTTAATATGAAAGTTATAGATCTCGACGAGATCTACAACTTTTATGTTGAAAGGTTCTAAAAAATACTTCTAGATAGGTGTTTTCGGCGTCCGAATTATTCAGCGGATTACGGGTCGATCCGTTAGCAGTTCGGACCCCGAAATTACCTGTTCGGAAGTATTTTTTGAAAACTTTTCAACATAAAAGTTGTAAATCTCATCGAGATCTATAACTTTGATGTTAAAAATTTTTTTAAAAAATACTTCTACATAGGTGTTTTTGGCGTCCAAACTGTTAACAGGTATAGGGATATTTTCGTCCGAAAAAAAATCCAAACAGTGTTTGAGGGGCTAAAACGACCGATTTTTTAAATGGGGGGCTTATTTGGGCGTTTTCAAACCATGGGGGGCTGATATGGTATTATCCCTTTATGAAACCGGTTTCGAAAAATTGTGTACACATTAGCATGGGGTTTATAGGTCCTGCAAGTGTGGGGTTCGTAAAATCGACTCCTCCTTACATTTCAACTTGATACTACTGCTACGTCAGTACAAACAGATATTAGAATAGTATTTTAAAATAAAGAAAGCTGATTTCTAATAACTTTGAAAATCATGGCTGATATATAGTGATGTAGTCACAGATTTGGCAGAACACATGGCGAGCAGACAACGTTGATGCTCATCTTCTATGCCGACGTCCGCAACCACGGACTGACCAAGTCAGCCTAAGTAGGGGAAGGATGTTACGTGGAAGACTCGGTTATAAGTGACCGAGTTGGCGATACGTAACGAAACAAGGTCATCCATTGGCAGAGTAATACGAATCCCCATGATCCACATTTACCTCCTCCAACAACTGTTCGACTGGGTCTATAAATGGTTCGTCTTGTTGTCGGTTTGGGAGGTTAGCTTCTACTGTTCCAGAAAGACTGACATATTAAATCCGAGCTATTTATAGAGTTCGGATATTTTTAAGAGATTACTGTACTTTCCTTCAACTCTTAGTGATATAATTTTCGGTGGTTGCGTACGACCCGTGGTTTCACCTCTGTTCTAGTCGAAGATTTTCATGTTAAAAACTGTGTGTCTATGTGATTACTTACGATCGTCTGTTAGCCTATCTCATCTTCGAACACCTATAATACCGATCGAATACGAGCTCAATCATATAGTTATCTTTTTCATTGTCCGTGGGAGATATTCGAATTCGGACTTTTATCGTGCGCTGCCTTAAGGATTTGGGACAGATACTCGACAATTAGCATCATGCCAAGTATCTTCATAAACCAAAAGCTTCACCATTATAGCAAGCCTTCATGTTGAGCGGGCTGAAATCTTCCTATGATAACGATAATATTGGGAACAAGGTTCTGTCAAAAAATTTTCCTGACTTTGGTTTGGTCTAGACTTCCCCAAATGTCTAGTGAAAAATCTCATTGGTCCATTCCCGGGAAAAAAAAAATGTTTTTTTAGCTCAGTCAGCCCAAAATTTGGCCGTCACCCATTCCCTTTACTCAAACGATGTTCAAACCCGCATAACATATCCCCGCAGGTGTGGAAGTTGTCTAAATTTCAAGGTGCAGATGAGCCGCCATCGATCTGAGGGCCAGCTGAGAATTCCACTCACCGTGTCATATATTGTTTTAGGATTAGGTGTAATTGTCCATAACTATTCTGGTCTTGCTCTATCGATAAAGTTATTGTTGAAACTCCAACGATCACCCATCGCATGTGAATATTTCAATTCCTTAGTCGGTATTTATATTATGAAAGTAATCTGAGAGATGTAGAGACATTTCAATTTGGAATAAATGAGCTCCTAATAAGTAGCACATTTAGATGTATGACCTATATTACATCAGAGCCATTAAGACTCGATGGTGTGATATAAAAAATCATCAACGATGTTAGGAAGCTAATTTGAAATATTTGTTGCTTATGAAAAGAGATATAGATGTCTTCAAAACAAATAGGAAAGCATGATTTTAGAGCACCATCAAGGGTGCATTATAGTTGAGAAAAAACTATACTTCATATATATATATATGTCACTGTATTATCAATATTTGATTTTAATACACTATAGTTCTCCGCTAACTGCGGCAGAATCTTAACAACACAAATATGTAAACTCTTATTATAACAATCTTCGTAACCAAACCAAGTTATTGTGAATAAAAATCACACATGTGGTATACATTAAAAATAAAAAATAAAAAGAAGCAAGAAAAGTGTTGCAATGACTTGTTTGATAGATAAAATTTGGTATCTTTCAAGTTAAAGACCTAATACCTTTTTGAAATACCCAATTTATAAATGGCAAATTGATAATTATGTACCTAACTTACCACGTGGTTGTTATTTAATGGGTTGTTAATAGAAATCCTCTTCTACTAATTGCTAAAGTAATCGCTTACTCTAATCTTTTTTTTTTTTTTTTGAGAAGAAATAGAGGGGTACAAAATTCCCCCACCGCTTACTCTAATCTACTGGCGAAATAGTCAACATCCTAGTCATCCCCAATGACCAACTAACATTAGAAAAAAAAAAAAAAAAAAGTCAAATAAAGACAATATTTTAGCTATTAATAGTACGAATTTCGGTCGGTTAAGCTTTTGATGAATAAATAAGACAACCCTACCGATTGGATCCCACTCGTTAAAGCGTTCTTGTATTTAATCCTTAAAAATAAGACGTTGGCTACTAATATGTGGTTTAGTCGTTAAAAATATAGCTTATTATTTCAGAATAAGACAGTATTTGTATTTAAGACATCAAGCTCTAATAACGTACTTAAAAAAAATTGTAAGAAAGTTTCAAACATTCGTTATAAATACATGAGATCATAAAATATGATAAATACGGTTTTCGAAAAAATTGTAGATGTTGATTAGATCTACAATTTTGTAATTGAAGACTTTTAGAAAAAATATCAAAAATATGCCGAAATGATAATAAAAAATTTTGATAAATATTTCAGTATACTTTTTAATTTTTTTTTAAAAAAATTACTTCAAAATTATAAATCTCATCAAAATTTATAAATTTATAGTTCAAAATTTATTTTAAAAATATTTATAAATTATAAAAATTTTATGTAAGATTTCAAAATTCATATTGTTTCGATCGGCCGCCCATTTTTTTTAAGGAAAATTATGTTTCAGCCCACCTAATTTTGGGGTCGCGCAATTCAGCCCCCCGAAACGCCACGTGGCGGCACGCGCGCGCCACCACGTCGGCGGAAAAACGCGTTTCGGAGGGCTGAAAAGTCAATTTTAAAAAACGGGAGGGCTGAAACGCAATTTCCCCTTTTTTTTACCGTCTGATTTGGACGATTCGGGGAGCAGCGCCAGTGTATCCGCCACCTGGTTCAGAAGCCATGGAGGTGTACGGCGGCGGCCAGTCTATTGGGCCGACGACGTTGACAGCTGATATTGACAATAGTTTAGCTTATACAAGCTGATCTTGACAATTCTGGCACCTAAATTGTGTTAAGTCGATATTAGTTATAGCGACTAAAAAGTTATTTTAATTGCTAAAAGCTATCTTCTACGGCCAAAATTATTTTGTTGTTAAAAATTTTGTCGCTAGCTTATTTTTGGTTGTAGCGTTAATTTTTAACTATTTTTATTTTAATTGGATGTAACATATTTATAAAATTGGAGCTATTTTGCCAAAACAGATTTATGACCACAAAGCTTCATGGTCCTAAAAATATAAGCAAACCAATTAAAATGTTAGTTTGTAGAACGACGGAAGCGTCAACGAGCTCTACAGGGCTCTATATAAACCAAGTGATAGAACAAAGGAATTTTGTCGCAAAAGGTCATGCTTTAATAAGTTTCTTTTTTTTTTTGAAAAACTTATAAAATTTATTCAATATATATATATACAAAAAAATTTTAAAAAAAATTGAATCTATAAAATAGATATTAGTTAGTATACTTTACAATATTTATAGTTTTCTCAAAAATCTTTCTAAATAGATGAATGAATGATGATTCAAAAGTTTTATAATTAGTAAACATTTTGAAACCGCAAAATAAGTATTTAAAGATATTTTTAAAAAATTCTTATTACAAAAGTTATAGAGCACACTAAAATTAATTATTTTTATATTTATTTTTTATTTAAAATTACATATATATATATAACAATATTTGTGTTTTTGTCCTAATTTAGTAATTTTATAAAATAGAGTTTTAATGAAAGGGCGCAAAAAAATGAGAGGCTGATTACTGATACATTACTGATATTATTCTAAGAACAAAAGTTGAAAGTATCATTTAAAAAACAAAAATAAATTCTTCCAGATACATTACTGATATCCCACACAATTTTTAAAAATTTCTCTTACTAATAAAGTCTAAGAATATGTGTTTAAGCATTTCCTATACTTTTAAGAATTGCAATTCAAGTATCACTAGAGAACGACACACCAAGATATGTGTTGCCAAAAATAATTAAAAATTATTTTTAAAATTTATAATTAGTAAAATAAAAACATGTTTAATTTATAACTATAATATTAATTTTTAACTCTTTCAATTATACCAATCTATTAACTATTATATTTTTTTGAAGATAACAAATAAATAGATCTTAAAATATATAACTATAAATCTATAATCATAAAATTATATTAAAAATATTTAGGAAAAAAAAAGGATAATTTTATAACTTATTAGAAAAAAATATAAATAACATAATATTTATAATAAATATTATATATAATTTAAATATATTTTAACTATTGAATAATTATATAAAAATATATGTTACTATTAAATTTACGGTTTTGTACTTAAATATTATATAGATACTTCCGCACTCACTTTGTACAAATTCAATTGTGATGTAAATAAGCTCAAAATTACTAAATGCATGAATATTAAACAGTCGCTAGTTGAGGTTCTTATTTTTCCGCTGATATGGTGCTTATGCGACCAAATACATACCTACTGCCATTTTTATTTTATTTTTCGCACGTATTCGTAAGAAAAAAATCTCTCCCATTTTCTTTTTCTCTCATTTTTTTTTGGCTTATCCAAACACATCCATATTGATATAATTAGAGCTTATGTGGCCAAAATACGTCTAACTTCTACAATAATTTTAAAATATCCAAAAAAAGTTATACCTTTTTTCAAACGGAAAATTATGTATCAGCCTTCCTATTTAGAGGGCTCGTAAATCAGCCTCTAAAAATACGTTTCAGGATAACTGATTTATAAAAAAAAAAAAAAAAAAAAAAAAAAATTAGATTATTGTCAAAATTTAGGAGAGCTGATTGGCAAATTTTTTTTTCAAAATATAAAATATAAAAAAAAGAATTATCATCCCAACTGCCTTCATAAATGCCACCAAACGCCTACCACCGTACCACGCGTCTGCGCCCACTCAACGGCCGCCCAACTATTAATTTCTTTAACTTCGGTCAAAAAAAAACATTTGATATCTGTAGTACAGTTGTCATGAATTTTGTCTCAATACAGCCTAAAATCTAATATTTCTAGTAATAAATTTTATTTGTTTAAAAAAAAAACTTAAATTATAAAATAAATCAATTTTATTATTCTCGATTTTTCTAATATAAAATTATACTAACACATAGTTTTTTAATAATATTTTATAATTTTTATGGATTTTGGATCCGATTAGGATCACTACAATAATTTCCCTAAGGCTGTTTCAGACAAGACTTTTTCTTTTTAAAATGTACAATCATATTCCTTACTATATATGTAATAATAATAATTTTTAAAAAAAAATTAAATACTAAAACAAATTTTAGTGCATTTTATAAATTTATAATAAACAATTATAAAATTATTTTAATAAATATTTTATAATCAGTAAAAAATACCGAACCTTAGAATGCCTAATAAAAATATTGTTGGGAAAAAGATCTATTGTAAAAATGGTAAAACACTTCAAAATTTTACTTTTCATGTTAATTTTTTTAAATAAAACTATACATATATATTATGGTTTGCATTAGCAATTATTCAAAAGTAAAGTTTATCTTAAAGGACGTTACAGAAACAAGCGGCGGATATGCAATTATTTCTTATTTTTCACGATTCTTTGGTAAATTTAATTTTTATAAATGGAACGAAGTTATTTATAGAAGGCCAAAATTTATTTTTTATCCCTCTATTATATATTTTTGAGAATTCATTTTCATACACTTAATTTGGTGATCTTGATATTACTTTATTATTAATTTTGAAACACGATATCATTGACGTCGATTTACGTGTTAATTATTATGATGTGGCATGTAATTAGCCTACGTTGCACTTCTTTTAACATTTTTAATATTTTTTTGGTATTTATCACTTAAAATTAAGTAAAATTAGAAATGTAAATAAAAAAGTAAAAAATTTGGTGACCCTCATTGGCGGCACGCCGCCGGATTTTTGGTGGTCGGCGATGACGTTTTTTACAATTTTATTTTATTTAAATTTTATTTATTATTTTTTAAGTGATAAAATAAAAAATTAATAAAGACTATCATATATTCTAATTACGTGACCGTAATTAAAGCATAAATTTATTTTAGAATATCGCGTTTCGAAGTTAATAATAAAGAAATATCAATGTCATCAAATTAAGTATAGAAGTATGAATTTTTCGAAAGTGCATAGTAGAGCGGTAAAAAATAAATTTTGGCAGGAAAGTACTATAAAAGCAAACATTCGTAAATAACTATAATTAGTTATGCCAAGAAAGTACTATAACATCACACATTCGTAAAGAATTATCACTTTTAGGAGGGAAAATTTATTTTGTACAATATTTCATATGGATCATTACATATACAATTGGATATACATACACCAGACATACTAAAATATTATTTTAAAAATAAAAATAATTTAGACACCAACTAAAATATATGACACACACACACTGTGTGTGTGAGAAAATAATTTAGACATGTGTGTGTGTGTGTAATTTTTAAAAAAATAAAATATTATATGTCGCTAGTAGTACAAAATAGTAAGTAGTATAATATATTATCTCAAAAATATATATTATTATATTATATATTAACTTTATTATTAAATTTATTATATATAAATATTTAATAAAGATAATTTTATTACCGTATCTAACGGATACTTATTTTTTAAAAAAAATAATTTATTGTATTATATATCCTTATTGTACTACATCTTTATGCTCATGTCCGTGCACTCTAGCGAGGTGTTGCACTTTAACTGTTATTTTAACGTTAAGCAGTTTAGAATCCATCTACATCTTAACTCTCAAAAAAATAGAAATAAGTAATTAGAATATTAGCCAAAATTGCTTTTTTAAAAAGTGTCCTGTTACATGTAATATTTTCCAGATTTCATCATCTATTATATAAACTCATTTGAAATTGCACGAATCTTTTATTTAAATGGCTTTTTAACTAAGTTTTTTTACACACTCAACTCTTTAAAGCTCGTTAATATCTTACTTGAATTTTATATAAATCTTACGCGTCAATAGCGGTAACTAAAAGTCTAAAACACCAATATTACGGTGCGGTACTTACATTTTGCAGAAGAAAAATAATAATAGACCCAGTACAATTATCAAAATTGCCACAAAATAAATAAAATAATTAACTAAAAGTAATGTTTGTAAATTTTTAATTCTTTTAAAAAAAAATTTCTAAACATGTTAGGATTTTTTTGATTACTTTTAATAGTTATTTTAGTGATTTAATTGAATACAGTGAGTACCGATGAAAAATAATAGTGCTACTAAAATTTGGCACGGATATATTTTTATTTTACGAATATAAATATAAATATAAATTAGTCCATATTGTTATTTTTTTTTTGGCAAATAGCGCCATTAAAAGTGTGAATCCACCCCTTTATTTATTAGACGCTGTAGTATTATCGCATCAGCCCGTCAACCCGGGCTGGTATGTATTTTCCACTTCTTTGTATGTATTAATGTTTGGGTGGCAAATAATATATTAGCTTCATAAATAAATTCACGATAAAAAAGTTTTTGAATAATTTTTAAAAAGAAATAATTATCATAAAAAGGTTTTATCCATTACTGATATATTTGTATATTTGTAATAAATTTTTATATGTACTAATCTATATTCTATCAACTAATTCTAATATTTAATCTAAATAGGTCTAAATATTTGCATTATTTTTATAAAATATCAAATAAATAAATTTTATATATTTTCGGATGATATTTATAAAATTTGAGTCCAAAAGTTTTATTTTATAAAATGGAAGTTTCAATTAATCTCCCTAGTTGCTTTGGGCATTTTAAGAGGAATTAACAAAAAAACTCTGCCATCAATCATCTGATCCCAATAGTCAACGTGAAACCTAAGCCGCTGTCTGGGACGCCCTTCCCTTTCTAACCCATAATTCTTATGTTCATCATGGAGATTCGTTTCTTTCTCCGATGGCTCTAAGCGTCCACTTCTTCTTCCTCCTTCTCCGCGTCGCAACCGCCGCCGCCGGCCCAATTTACACCGAGTTCATAAGGCCGAACTTCACCGCCTCCAACTTCCACTACATCGATAATAGCGGCGTCTTCCTCGCCTCGCCCAACAACACCTTCCACGCCGCTATCGTCAATCCCGGGAACCAGCTGTCGGGCTTCTACTTCGCCGTCGTCCATGTTTCGACCAACAGGATTGTCTGGTTCGCCAACCGTGACTCTGCCGTAACAGATTCCGGCTTAATCAAACTCACTCCGGCCGGCCTCTCTGTCTCCCGCTCTGACGGCTCCGTTATTTGGGCCACACCTTCGTTAACGGCGAGAGTTTATCTCCTCCGCCTCCTCGACTCTGGTAACCTCCTCCTCCTGGACTCTTCGAACAAAACACTATGGCAATCGTTCGACTATCCCACGGACACGCTCTTATCCGGGCAGCGGCTGAACATCGACGCGGCACTCATCAGCGCGGCGTCCTCGACTAGTCTATCCGCTGGAAATTATGCCTTTTCTATCACGGCGGGAGATGCGGTGTTGCGGTGGAGGAATAATTCGCAGGATTACTGGAGGTTATCTGCCGACGTGAGGTTCATCCGGGATTACAGCGCAGATATTTCGTACATGCTGGTTAACGATTCTGGGCTGTACTTTCTTACGAGCGACGGTCAGAGGTCTGTTTTTGCATCAACGGCAGCTAGAATTCCGGTCGCGAAGCTTCGGATAGTTCACCTGGATTCAGACGGAAGGCTTCACGTAACAAGTTATTCTACGGCCGATGGTTCGTCGGAGGGCGACGAGTTCCTCGCGCCTAACAGCGACTGCGATCTCCCTTTCGCCTGTAAATCTCTGAGCGTTTGCAACGTCGGTTCCAACAAAGCCTCTTGCAACTGCCCGATTAATTTCGGTGTATCGTCGAGCGGCGGCTGCGCTCCCGTTAATGGCTTCGAACTGGCGTCAGCTGCCACCACCTGCGGCGCGTCGCCGCCTACTTATCTGACTTTGGGTAATGGGGTTGGATATTTCGGGACGAAATTCGGGAAACCAGTCATCACCGGTGAAGATTGGGCGGCGTGCCGTGACAAATGCGACGGGAATTGCTCTTGCCTCGGTTTCTTCTATAGGAACTCAACTGCCTCATGCTTCCTCTTGGAGAACTCGGTGGGCTCGCTCTACGCTAGCAGTTCATCGGACGCCGCTAACACCATGGGCTACGTCAAAGCCATAGCAAGTACAGGAGAAGAACCCAAAGAGAGCGATCAGAGGCGGTCGACCAATCTCGCAGTTGTCCTTCTACCCATCACCGCGTTTCTTCTTATTACGGTGCTGGTGATCGCCGGAGCTGTTTGTTGGAGGAGAAAGAGACGTCGCGGGCTAATTAGGAAGCACACCTACAAGAAAACGCCGGGGAAAGAGGTCCACCTTGGGCGGATGAACTCTTCGACTGCGAAATACAACGATGGCGACGATTTCGACTACGACGAGATCGCGATCCCAGGGCTCCCGACGAGGTTCACTTACGTTGAGCTGGAGGAGGCCACCGCGGGGTTCCAGACGCGGATCGGCTCCGGCGGATTCGGCGATGTTTACAAAGGCGTTCTGCCGGATAAGAGGGAAGTGGCGGTGAAGAAGTTAGGGAGCAGCGTCAGCGGCGGCACGCAGGGAAGGAAAGAATTCTTTACGGAGATTGCCGTAATCGGCAGCGTCCACCACGTCAACCTCGTCCGGCTTCGCGGATTCTGCGCGCAGGGATCTCGCTGCCTACTTGTGTACGAGTACATGAACCGGGGGTCGCTCGACAGATCGCTATTCTCTGCGAATTCGCCGCCGCTAGAGTGGGGAGAGAGGATGGAGATCGCGCTCGGCGCCGCCAGAGGCCTTGCCTACCTCCACTCCGGCTGCGAAAACAAAATAATCCACTGCGACGTTAAGCCGGAAAACATTCTACTCCACGACGGCGGGCACGTGAAGCTCTCCGACTTCGGCCTCGCCAAGCTGCTTACGCCGGAGCAGAGCGGCCTATTTACCACCATGCGCGGAACGCGTGGGTACTTGGCGCCAGAGTGGCTCACAAACTCAGCGATATCTGATCGCACAGATGTTTACAGCTACGGGATGGTTTTGCTGGAGATCGTACGGGGCCGTAAAAACAGATCCGGCGTTAACCCTGGCGATGACAGCGAGCTCCGCTCAAGCGGAAATTCAGCGGCGTCGTCTAGCAGCAGTGGCGGGGGGTACTTTCCAATGGTGGCGCTGGAGATGCACGAGAGACAGCAGTACGCAGAGCTGGCGGACCGGCGGCTGGAAGGGAGGGTAAGCGAAAGGGAAGTGGAGAGGACGGTGAAGATAGCTTTGTGTTGCTTGCACGAAGAGCCGGCGCTGCGGCCGAGTATGGCGGCCGTGGTCGGGATGTTAGAAGGAAGCGCCGCCGTGTGGGAGCCACGTGTGGAATCGCTTGGGTTTTTACGGTTGTACGGCCGCGGGTTCGTGCCGCGGATTAGTGCCGATAGCCCGTTTCCCTATTTCGGCGGTAACCTTACCGGAGGGACAAGCAGCACGACGAGCGGCGTGTCGGCGTCCTACTTGTCGTCACACCAGCTGTCCGGGCCCAGGTAACTACCCCGCCAAAATGGCTTTCTAGTTATTTTATTTTTTTCAACACATGCCTAGTTCGAATTGTATAACTTAATCACGGTAATGTTGCGAAAGAGATTTATGTATATTAGTTAGTATTGAGGGGGCTTTATGATTTGGTTTAATTTTCGTCTTTACTTGCCACTTTTTGTAGATCATATAGAAAGTGAGGGATTGTTTGAGAGGGATTGAAGATCAGATACCATTTTATACTGATATTATATTTCTTTTGAAAATAAAGATAAATGCAAATTAATATGCCCCCCCCCTCTCTGAAAATTGTATTTAACCCTGTAAATATATTGAGGCTACATGTTTTAACTTATAAGAAATGTTTTAGCAAATGTTTAATACTTAAAACATAACGTAGCTTTAAGGAACGATTAAAAACTTGCGTAAATAATATAAAGACAACTTTTTTGAGCTTAAACCCATTCAAATTCAAATATAAACAGTATAGCACCGGATTACGTTGGAAAGGTATTGCAAATTAATAAGCTATAATTACCAAAAGAGTTATGTGAAACAACAAAAAATTGAAGTAAGTAAATTGTGGACAATGAAAAACCGATTAAGCCAATAATAGTTGGTGAGGTTTCGCTACGGATAATTTGCTTTAAGCCCTGCTTTCCAAAGTTGTTTAAAATCAGCTCCCGTATTTTGCATCATTCCAAATCAGTCCTCTCTCAGTTTTTATATTTTTCAATCTTGACCACCGTATCAGTATTTATTTGAAAAATTTTCAACAAAAAAATTTAATAGATTTGATAAGATTTATAATTTTCATGTTCAACACTTTTTTTTTTCAAAAAATATTTCTAAATGATTATTTTGGTACTTCGAAATATTAACGGATTTCGGATCCGACCCGTTAACCCGTTAAAAATTCAAAACCTCAAAATATTTACCTAAAAATATCTTTTTGAAAAATATTAAACATGAAAATTGTAGGTGTAATCAAAATCTATAATTTTTAAGTTGTAAGTTTTTCCAAAAATACTGATACGGTGATCAAAACGATGTGGCTTAAAATTCGAGTAGGGGCTGAAACGGAAAGAGTGAAAATATAAGGGCTGATCACGACAACGTTTGGTCCTCTAGGGGCTGATCGCGAAGTCTCCCGAAATTCTATCATCACACAAAAAAGAGAAAAAATTATTTTATCCTATTGTGTAAAAGTTAAACAAACTTTCAGGTCATATAAAAAAGCTAAATTATTTGGCTAATAGAGTACATGTTGGTCATGTCTGCCGATTTACTTATTACAATGGCCTTACAATAATCGATTTTAGAATAATACGGTAATCTCAAAAAATATAAATTTAAAATCTATATAGGTGAAAAAATGTAATAATGTTGAATACCGTTGCCATAAATTTTCAAGATTTCATTTGTAATTAATAACAGCAAAATACTAGTAGTTGATAGTCCTTAGAATAATTCCTTCAACTTGTTACATAACTAGGTTAATAACTAGACTAGCTACCATGAACAATCCTTTCGAGAAAATTTTTGATCAAGTGTGGACTTGTATATATATATATATATATATATATATATACTAGCGAAAACATCACCCGCGATGCGTGTGAAAAAAAATTAAATTTTTAAATTTTAAAAATATATTTAAAATTATTTAATTATTTAAAAATAAAATATTTTAAAAAATTAAGATAGTATATATATATATATATATACAGTTAATTATTATTAATTAAAATATATATTATTTTAATTTTATATATATATTATAACCTATCTTTAATATTTTTATAAATATATTATTGAAGTTTGATGTAAAGTCTGTGCCACTGTATATTATTATATTCCCCTTCCCGCTTAAATATTATAGAAATATTGTTAAAAAAATTATAATTTTTAAACTATGATTTCAGAAACCCATTTGATCAATATTTTCTGATTTTTTTTTATAAATATTGAACTATAACTTTCACCTATAAACTAAATTCTACTTAAAGGTAGATCATTTTATATTATATAAAATATATATCCTATGAACTTGTTATGCGGACAGGCTAGCTACCATTTGCAAATTAATATTTTAGCTCAAGATTGAATTGATATTTTAACTCGTTTATTATTTTAAATTATTTAGCTCCAACTGCTAACATCATGACATTTTCAATTTAAAAATCCACCAATTGACAGCCAAATGTAAATAGCTTCACATGCATTCCGTGGTCCTAACACCCTAGCGTTGTACGTGCCTATTACTAGGTCACCCACCACACCTCCAATAAATTCGTCTAAAATTTAATAATATATAATTAAAAAAATAAATTTGACAATATTTTAATGAAAAACTTAAACGGGGATTTACTTATCAGCCCCCTACTTTCATGTTTACTGATCAGTCCCTCCTATTACTTATAGGCCCCTATTTACTGTTTCAAAAAATTTCGGACGAAGATATCCTCGTATGTATTATCAGTTCGGATATCGAAAACACCTATTTAGAAGCATTTTTTGAAAAAAATTTCAATATGAAAATTTTAGATCTTGAAGAGATCTAAAACTTTTATGTTGAAAGTTTTTTCAAAAAATACTTCTAGATATGTATTTTTGGGGTCCGAAGTGTAGACCTCGGTCCGAAATCCGCTGAAAACACTTCGGATGCAGTTGAAATTGGTAATGATGGTTGATGTGATGGAGATGTGATGGGGGAGGGGTTGATTAGTAAGTTTTATAGTTTGAGGGGGGGATATTAATTTTCTAAACTTAAACTTAAAAATATAAAAATTATATTAAACTTATAATTTTTATTTAAAATATTATACTGCATTTCCTCAACTTTTCTGACTTTTCATTCACCCCTCCTTCCCTTCCTCCTGCGCCCCTAGGGCTGAGCATTCGGGTCAACCCGAACCGAACCGAACCGAACCGAAATTTTTAAGGCCGACCCGAACCGAATACTTTCAGGCCCGAACCGAATAAAATTCGGGTCAATTCGGGTTGGTTCGTGTTGACCCAAATAATAAAAAAATTTATTTTTATTCAATAATAATTCGGATTCGGGTCGGTTAGGGTCGACCCGAGTAGTGGTAATATGAATATTTTATTTTAAAAGAAAAAATTAGCACATAAAAACCAACGAAAACTAACTAAAATGTGACTCGCGAGGATAATTCGGGTCCAACCCGATCCGAACCGAAATTCGACCACCGAACCCGAACCGAATTATATAATCCGAACTATTAAAATATCGACCCGAACCGAACCCGACCCGAACTGAACCCGAAATTTTGGCTTCGTTCGGGTCGGTTCGGTTCGGTTTTTCGGGTAGGTTCGGGTAATGCTCAGCCCTATGCGCCCCCATATTTTTCTTCTTTCAATGCGCCCCTTTAAAATTTTATTTCCAGCATGCTCCTCCACTATTTTTCACTTGGACGAAAATATTCCATTTATATATCATCATTTCGAAGCTCTAAAATATTTATTTAAAAATATTTTTAAAAAAAATTTCAACATAAAAAACGTAGATTTAGAAGAAAATTTATTACCATAATATCTTGAATTGTTAATTTGATATTTGGTATTAGGCACTAGAAATAGTGAAATAAAATATTATAGATTGTTTGTGGGAGAAATTTTTGGTAAAAGTTTTAGAATGCATAGTATTTTCTAAATAGGGTAGGCCATGTGTCTTTTAATAGTTAAGTTAATAGATATTTTCATCATATTTTATGTCATATTATGTGAGAAATATGACTTTTAGAATAGGAAATATGTTAGTTTGATATTTTGTAACTAATTATTAATTACCATTTTTTTTTAAATTTTTTTGTTTTTGCGAAATAGAACTGTTTAATTGTTTATGTAGTAGTTAGTATTTTCTTTTCAAGGTAAGGTACAACATGTACACTATTCCTCTTAATCTTCATATTAGCATGCATAATCAATTTTTATTATCATTCAATTTTATGATTGTACACTATTTTTTGCTTTCACTTGTCATTTAACTATATCTGCCAATTCTGTTTTAACACTATTTTTATCATATGCTATTATTTTCTCGTTATTTTATCGAATTATGCTTTAGAGGCTACAACCCATCCTATATCCTAGGGGCAGATCATCTCCATTACGCATCCCTCAAGTACTCTATATTTTATGATAAAAATTAATATCTAAATATATTTTTTAAAAACTATGAAGATAAAAGATGTAGACATTGATGAGATATACAATTTTATTTCAAAATTTTTTTAAAAAAATATTTTAAAATATTTTTTTTGGACTTCAAACTCTTAACGGTTATAAACGGATTTTTTGGACTTCACCCCTATATCCAAAAAAAATTTATAATGTTTCATGTATAAATTTCGAAATTTACACCAAATCTATTAAAATTTATATTTAAAGATATTTTTTTAAAAAAACTTTTAAATATAAAGTTTCTAAGCCAATCACCGACCGCGTGACCTGTCAGGTATTGGGTGAGGCGGCTCAGCTGCTCAACTTGAATTTGCAGTTGTTAAACTTCATGTACTTCATGAATTCACCGATCAAAATTATAAGTACAATTTGTACGAACACAATGAGGCAAACTTTACGTCGTTTAATTAGCTGATGTTTACGTTGACGGAAGAGAGAGAGTCAGCGATCGTATGGGATTCCATGGTTCTCGCTACCACTAATATCGCACCATCTCCACAGCAAGAAAGTAAAAGTAGAAACATAATGACGCAAACTTTACATCGTTTAGCTGAAATTTACGTCCACAGGAGAGAGAGAGAGTCAGAGATTGCATGGAATTCCATGGCTGTCATTATCCCTAATAGCGTTCAATCTCCACCGTAGTAAAGTAAAAGTAGAAACACAATATGGCAAACTTTACGTCATTCAGGAGCTTTGTTACATTCATATCAATAGTGTTCAATATACCTTTAATACCATAAATGCTTG
Source organism: Xerophyta viscosa (assembly GCA_002076135.1). NCBI lineage: Eukaryota > Viridiplantae > Streptophyta > Magnoliopsida > Pandanales > Velloziaceae > Xerophyta > Xerophyta viscosa. Next base: position 30,499 of record MJHO01000114.1, on the reverse strand, counting down.
ATTTCCAGGAACGTCGTTGTTATCAGATATGTGAAAACTGATCTTTATAACGAAATCTGTTACCGATGTCATTGTTCGGGCGCATGTTTGAGTAATAAATGCTATTATGAAATATAAGTAAATGCTGATTTTTCCCATTTCATATCAGTTTTTAGGTCGACAAAATATATATTCTGTCGGCATATAAAATACAAAAAATTATTTCTAAGCTTGTCAGAAGGCTGGCCCAACCAGCCCACTTCGATGTGTCGTAACTATATAATTCTTTAGCAGTACAACAAACTCAAATTGTCCTAGGTACTTGTGAAAGTAACTAGTCCTCTCACTTGGCCCTAGGCGTCTAGGGTTCCGCCTCGTAAAGTGGAGATCTCATATTCGAATTCCGCACATGTCATCTGTAAAAGTGTGAAAGATTTATCCCCTCTGTACTCCGTGGAGAGTAATACGGGCATTCGGTCTGTCCAAATCGAAAAGTTGGTACTTCTCGGTTGATATAATATAAGATGGTAATATTTGTTGGTTAATCTGTTAAAATGGCAGCACAAAAGTAGGTTTACGGGCAGAATTTCCTCACGATAATTTTTAAAAAGGGAAAATTATGGATGGGCCCCTTGACTTGGTAAAAGTAATTTTTTAACCCTTCCAGATTCTTAATTTTTGATTACCTACTATTATTTTTTAAATCTTTCTTATTTTTTAACCCTAATATACTCAATTTAATTTGTTTTTGACGAAAAATAACATTCGATTCTTCTTTCCTAATAAGATTTAAATTTGAGTCTTCTTTTGCGCCGTCTTCCTAATCATTGTCCGCGCCCGTTCTGTCTACCAGTCCATCCCATGGCCACGTAATTTTTTTTTTTCATATTTTGTTCTTGTTGTTTAGTTAGTCATCGATCCGGGTGCCGTCTTTCAAGTCAAGAAATTTTTTTTCATATTTTCATATTTTGTTCTTATTTCTGTTATCTAATCTTCTTCTGTCAACGCCATAGCAAACGTCTCTTTCTTTTGACCCCTCAGAATTTACTTAGAAAATTAATCTTTTGTATTTTTTTTTTGGCTTTTACGTACCACCGAAAACGAGTTCATCGCGTCGCGCCGGTCATCGAGTTGCATCCCTAAAATTAAGCAAAAAAATTAGCAAACGATTAAGGGTATTAGAGTCAATTTTATATGTAGAAGGGTTAAATAATAAGTAATTTGAAATTAAGGGGTTATTATTAAATAATTAAAAATTGAAAGGGCCAAAAAATAATTTTTCTAAAAATTAAGCACTTATCCATAATTTTCCGTTTTAAAAAAAAAGAACAAAAAAAAAAAAACAAAAACAAAATCTTCTCACTTGGTAGGAATTTTTTCCAATTAGCTTATGCAATATGATATCAAAATTCTCTCCAAGCTTGTTGTGCAGAGGTTGTCAGGGCTTGTGTCTAGTAAACTTCTTCGAATTAAGCTGGTTTTACCTAGGTCGTTGGATTAATGAGAACATTTTGTTTGCCCAAAAACTCGTTAGCTCCATCAAGCGGAGGACATGAAGCCGAAATGTGGATTTGATATTGGACACGGAGCAGGATTATGATACAATGGATTGGAACTTCTTCTTGGTGCTGAAGTGCTTGGGTTTCCGTCATATATATGTTTATACGCATAGGTTGTTTTGCTCATGTTTGCTCTCGGTGAAGCTGAATGGGGTTCTTCATGGCTTTTCAAATCGTCTGGAGGACTTCGCGAAGGTGACCGTCTCTCCCCGCTGTTAGTTGGCATTACTTCTAAGTTTTTCTCACGTGGTCTTAATGACTTGATCTACAAGCAGCCATACGTGCAATATCAATGCTTCTCTAAGTCCTTGCGCAAGCCGATGTATCTTCTAAGGATGTATGAGCATGTGTCTGGTCAAAGGAGAATTTAAGTAAGAACTGTTATATCCTATCCAGACTGGTTGCATCGAACAAGGTTCAATTGGTGAAGCATGATGATTCGGAATTTGATAGATTTAAAAGTAAGACTACGATGAACGAAAAATAATCACAAAACACATAGAATTTATGTGGTCCGGCAAAAATGCGTACATCAACGAAGAGGGAGAACGCTTTTTATTACTATGCAAAAAATGAAATAGCCGAGTACAAAATCTATTTTCTAGGGCTAGATTCTAAATATATATACATATGTGAATCCGCCATCCTAAACTCTAAATGTTTTGCTTCTAATTAGGTAATCGAATCCTCAAAATAAGAAATGCTGAGTCACCGTATTAAATCGCCATTAACGGGCTAATAACGCTTCGCCCTTGGTTTAATCACGACCCCATCAAAATACATAACAGGCTTCAAGTGCAGTGAACTCCCTATCTGATACTTGGGGGAGCCACTATATGCGGGGGAAAGACAAACGATTTGGAGATTGTTGATCGGAATTACGAAGAGACTTGGTGGTGTGGAATCGAAGCTTCTTTACCCACGGGCATGGGCGGATCCAACGTATTGCAAGTGGGTCAAATGACCCCACTTGATTTTAGGATTGTGTGTGTGTATATATATATGTGTGTGTGTGTGTGTGTTTTGTGTATTATATAGTAATTTTTTTATTATTCAAAAAGTAAAATTGTAAAATTGTGTAGAATTTGTATATAAAGTTATTTAGAACCTCCCAAACACTTACGAATATCTCAAAATATTCACGAATATTTCATAACATCCCAAATTTTATAGAACACTCACGAATATATTAAAATACTCCAAAATACTTATATATACCCTAGAACATTTATGAACACTCCAAAACCTTCCATAATACATACAAACTCCCTAAAATACCTACGAATATCCTAAAGTTTGATTTTGTTGTTGAATGAAATTAAAATTTTTTTTTTTTTCATAATTTTTCACTTTTGTTTTTGCATTTATTACAATTAAATGCAGAATTTGAATTTACGCTTTGGCTGTGTCTTAACGTTACGTAGATATTTTAACTATTTGATATTGTAATATATAATTAAAATACTTATAAATTTTCTAAAATTGATATGATATTTAAATAGTTTGCACTCTTATTATTATATTATCACAAAATATTGCTAATTTTTTTTTGACTCCACTTAACATAATTCCTGGATCCACCACTGACCACAGGTAGCTTGACTCTCATATAATCAATTCTTTCTGCAATCTGAAACCATATAATTCAGGCCTTGCCTCCAACTAAATTAGTCATGGAAATCATTGATTGCTTGTCTGCATTTTCCTTTTTTCTTGGAGCGATTCCTCTGAGCGCGGTAGCATACGCCGGTGATCCTGGAAGAGAATTTCTCAGCCAATAGAACAAGATGGTTTGGGCGTTAGGAGACTCAAAGGTGCTGTTCAAGCGATGGATTTGAAGCTTTGGCAGGAGTTGTGCTTGCAGAAAATAACCATTTAGTGATTGAGAAGTATGGTGCGAGCAATCATTCTAGTAGCTGGTCGGTTTAGAAGCTCAGACACATCACCTGGATAAGATTGTTACATGGATTAGTGATAAATAATCATTAAGTTAACTTCTTGTGATTTAGTCCACCTGCTGGGGTTCTAGCCAAGGATTTCTGCTTAGCTAATGGTGACTGGAATTTTACATAGCCTACAGGGAGTGCTACCAGTAACTCTGATTGCAGAAAAAGTCAGTGTCTACTGCTGAAAACTTGAAAGACAGGTTTCATTCGCCATCAGTGGACCAGATTCCTTGCAATCAGTGGCGGATCCAGAAATTATATTAAATGGGGTCAGAAAAAACTAACAATATTTTATGATAATATAATAACAAGAGTGCTAACTATTTAAATATTATATTAATTTTAAGAAAGTTATAAGTATTTTAATTCTGGATTACAATATAAAATAGTTCAAAATATCTACGAACGTCTAAAAACACTCCAAAATATCAATTCAAACTCTGCATTTAATCAATAATAAATACAAAAAAAAAATGAAAAAAAAAATAAATTTCATTCAACAAAAAAAATAAAATTTAGGTGTTCGTAGTGTTTCGGTATTTTTAATGTACTTGTAGTATTTAGCGAAAAATTCTGGAGTATTTATAAATAATTCTGGATGTTTATAAGTGTTTGGGTATTTAATATTGTAGTATTCTATGGAATTGGAATTCTGAAATATTCGTGAATATTTTGAGATATTCATAAATATTTGGAATGTTCTAGATAATTTCATACACAAATTCAAAATAATTTTATATTTTTACTTTTTGAATAATAAAAAAATCACCCTATAATACACAAAACACATACACACACAAACAAACATATATATATATATACAACACAAAATCAAGTGGGGTCATTTGACCCCACTTGGTATATATTGGATCCGCCCATGCTTGCAATGGAATCCTGGTACTATCTTGTAACCGTGAAAAGAGATATCAAGATATGTTTTTCGAAAAAAAATTCAATATAAAAGTTTTAAATTTTAATTAAATATACAATTTTTATGTTCAAAATTTTTTCAAAAATTACTTTGAATTAGATATTTTAAGCTCTAAAGTCTTAACATCTCTAACGGATTTCAGAAACTATTTTTAAATTCGTTAATTTTTTAGCAACAAAATATATATTTAGCAACAATTTTTTAAAAGTATTTTTATCAAAATCTATAACTTTTATATTATTTTTGTTTTAAAAAACACATCCAACTTTTCTTTCTTATCCTTGCAGGAATAGTAGTAGAATTTCCGTTGTAGGGGATCTGCATTCAAGACTCAAGAGTCACATGCGCAAACTGCAGAAAGAATCTACGAGTTATGTCCTTTTTGGCATGTCTATGCAATCAAATTTGGAGTCATTGTCAGCAACCAATTGGACTTACATATCATATATATAATCAGTTGAATACCTATTAAAGCATTGGTACTCACTTCTACAGGATAAGCTAATCATATTGAGTTTGGGCTAAGGTTAAGCTGTTATGGTCCTTATAGTTGGAAAATAAGCTACTCCTGAGTTTTAAATGAAGTCAATGTCTTTTTTTCAACCAAAAAAGTGTGGAACATAAGAATGCCAAATATAATGGTGGTCATCCAAGCGTTTCAAGGAATGAGTCAGGAGCTCGTAATTACTCCGAGATTTTCTGGCCAAGCTTTGCAGAAGCAGAAATATTGCTTAGGTGAAGAAATCTTAACTGCTCTGGAGGTGGAAATGGATTCTGAAATATTGGTTCACTGGTTGATATCATCGAAGATATGCTGGGAAGTGTTCGTGACACATTGCAGCAAAAAATTTGACATCATGTGTGAGCGGCCGACAGATTTGCAGGCGGCGGAGGGAAGAAATCATCACTCCTTTTGTTATTTTGATTCTTTAAATTCATCGGATCATGTTTGTAAAGGTCTTGTAGATAGGCTTTGTATTTTTGGAGTTACATATTAATAAGATTGAAGGATTTAGGCTATTTAGCCTTTATCTTTCAGTGAAAATTTAGAATTTTCTTTAAAAATTTTAAAAATGTAGCAAAACCCCAATGCATGTAATTTAAAGTTACAAAATAAAGCTGGTTCGGTAAAATCTCTTGTGGTAGACACTTTCAAGTATTTGCTGAATTTCTGAACCACCTGTATGTTCCTCCGAGCACATACTTGTTGTCTCACTGAGGCTTAAATGTTTTTTGAGAAGAGCAGCTGTGATTTATCAAAATTATTTTACTATCCTAATAGGACGTAAAAGTCGTCAAGGCAAGCCATGACTATCACAACTTAAACATCTGATAGTTCTGTAAAAAGAACAAAGTCATTAGCAACGAATACGTGGTTAGTCCAACATTTCTACGAGTCAATTTAGAGATCTTCAACTGTTCTGCTGGAATGCCCAATTTATTTATGCACGAGTTTTTTCATACAAATAATAAATAGATATGAAGACAGGCCTCAACTCCCTCTCAGGTTTAAATATTTTGATATCTTGATCATTTCAGATAATTTGGTTATTTCATATAATTAAAAAAATATAAAAGTATTATTTTAAATAGAGATTATAGTTTGATAATTTTGAATTATACAATATGTATATATATATATATACTTGAAGAATTATAAACTATTGTTTTTTTTGTTCCACTTTTGTCACTAAACTCCAAGCGATTGGCAGGCGGGCCCAGGAAAACTGAATTCATAGGAGCAGCATCGGTGATAAGATCATCAACGACAGGTATTCCAAAGCCGAAGCACAAAATGAGCTCTTCTTCTTGCTCATGGAGCCTCGTCCTCTTCTCCCAAATTCCAAAACAACGCGTTCAATCCAAATCCAAATCCATACGGGAAACTCCCAATTATTCCCGGCCATTCACCGCGCGCGCTTGTGCAGCCTCCAACGATACCAGCGCTAAGTTCAAGAAATTGGGTGGCGTTATCTATGGAGCTGCTCTGGCTGCCTCAGTAAGCCATTTATCAATCTCCTATCTTCTCTTTACGATTAAATATGAGGATGTTAATATCCGTCCAATACTTTTTCAATTTGTTCCGCAACCTTTCGGTTCTCTTTTTCAAATTAATAAACGGTCTTAACATATTTAATAGAGATGAAAATAAACCTTGATCAAGGTTTCGGCGCTAGAAAACTATTTACCACACTTGGAAAAGGAATAACAATTTAAGAGAGAGAAGCCTGGATCGGAAGGATATTAGCTTATTTAAGTACACTATTTACTATCCTCAGGGAAGATTTCTAATCTAGTGTAAAGCGGCTATAAAAGCCATTCTAGCAGTGCAGCCAACAGGCTAAGCACTTTGTACCCTCTTTACATAGTAACATACTTCTTCTCGTGGACGTATGCGTTTGGACGAACCACGTAAATTCCTATACCCTACTGTTCTTGTATCGACTCTCTCCACCAGAATAAGTGAGTCTCATTCTTGGCAAAAACCTCTTCATCAATATTTCTTTTAATACAATAATGGATACAACCATTATAAACGTGGAAAATATAGTTATTCATGTATAAATGTCGATAGTAGTATGGTTTCAAAGTATAGAATGTATAATTTCTGGAAGATGATATTTTCTTTCTTTATATGAAAGTATATTATCAAAATACGGGAGAAAATAGCCTTCATAGGACGAATCATGAATTATGGGAAGTCAAGAGCGGCGTGGAACATGTGCCTTCTGTTAACTTCGTAAGAAAGAGTTGGTAATTAAGTTATTTTACAGATGGAGATGCCGGCATTGGCAGTTACAGGAAACAATTCTGAAGTGGACCTTACCACGACATTAATCCAAGGTGGAATCGCTGCTGTGATCTACTTTCTCGTGGCTCCAGTAAGTTGATTATTTTTATCATTTTTAAGTTTTTACTGAATTTATGGTGAGAGTTGGTGGGTGTTGCAGCCGATTATAATGAACTGGATGAGGCTGAGATGGTACAAACGCAAGTTCTTGGAGATGTATTTCCAGTTCATGTTCGTCTTCATCTTCTTTCCTGGGTACGTAGCCCTGCCTTTCTCATAGATATTCTTTCTTTTTTTATTTAAAAAAAAATGTTAAAGATTGATATGCTGTCACTACCATGCCAGTGTAATGTTAGTCATGTAATGATTTTTGTTTATTGTTTAGAATATATGTCATATCTCAATGTAAAAAGTTGATCTGTCCTGATTAATGCACCAGTAAAACCTTAAGACATTTGCTAGATACTCTATAGGATCTGTTTGATGCTAGTAGATAGAAATGTGAAGGAGGTGATCCTAGTAGGTACACTCTATATGATCTGTTAAAGATGATCCTAGTAGGTACACCCTGTAGGATCTTGTATTTTCTTTCCTGGTTTCAAATGCTTACGTTTCTTGCTCTTGTGTGCTCTATGAGGGTGACTCACGCGTGATTTATAAGTAGATCAACATAATCAGTTTCTTGTTCTGCTTTTGTTTCAGTAAAAACTGCACTCATGGTTTGCATATCTAGTACATTTTCAACGCAAGCATATATTATTTCCTTAGCTACCATGGCTATCTAGCATTATATGTGCCCCATAAGAGAAACCAGTCAACCACTAAACTATTTTTGACCTTGGTATTTGGCGAAGTAACTTTTGTTCCTTCTTTATTAAAGATTTGGCTAAATGACTTATGTGAACCTCCAATCCACATTTGTTATAACAATATCTTCATTTTGGGGAACAATAATAATTCTTCGAAAAGAATTGCAACAAGTATTGATATATTATCACAATATTATTGAACAACTAGTGTTATAAAATATCACAATATTATTGGACAGCTAGTGTTGAAAGCATGAACTAATCTGAATGAAAAGAAAAGAGGGGGAGAGAGAGAGAGATGTTCATGCATTTCCCTATCTATTCAGTAAAAAGTGCTTATTTTGAACTGAGTCAGAGGAGCACTTATGAGACTGCATGCTTCGTCCATTAGGAAACTTAAGGTACAAACTACATGTTTTGTTAGTCACTGTCACCTATAGAGCTTTATATTGGTAGGTATATCTTGCGTCTGGAAACATTATATTATCGGATGATTTGTTAGTTTGAACATTTTATTTCTAGATAGACGGAAATCACAACTGCTAAGATATGTTGTTTTAAGTTTGTTGAAGTATTGAACAATGGGTTAGATAACATAAAATTTGCTAACTATTGCTATACCGTCTTTCACATCTTGATTCACTTCACCACGACCTTATATTAGTTTGGTGGTCCTCGTTGAAATCCTGAGGTTGCAAAGCTTATATCGTTTGCTTATCGCATAATTGGACCATAAGTATTTCGTGGTTGTTGTTGGCACTGTCGTCATGCCGTTCGACGCAGACCATAAATTAGTGGGGTGCTCTTAAGGAAACTTTTGGCCTTTTGGTTACTGCTGAGTGGTTGCTGTATGGTGTGAGGTGGAATCAGCGTGTATCGGGTAGGGAAAGGCCACCTAGAAGACCATAACTGCTCTTATCAATGTGCAGTTCTATTTCTTTTTAATTTCGGGATGTTCGTCTCTTCCCGAGTAGAACAACTGATAATACGTAATCTACATTCCCTTGACAGCATAGTGGTCTGTTTGTTAGAGTCACTGAGGGAGGTAGCTTTGTGGCGTTCTCAAGCCACGTACAAAAGACAAACGCAATTTGTGAAAGCTAGTGGTTTCTATCTCAGCTTTCACGCAACTTAACCTAAAGCAACAAGCGAAACCAATTGTTGGTGACCAGAGCAGTAGCAACAGCCAACAGAAGAATTGGCAAGTCCCGCAATTATAGAGAGGTTGCACGTCAGAAGGGGCTAATAATGAGGCGGTGGGCAGGTCTCCTGAGAAGGGAGTTAGTTGGTCTTGTTCTGATGTTTGTTAGCCAGATTGGAGTGCTTATAGGCTCAGGTGTGAGCCGGATCTGTCCTGGGATTATGAGACGTCAGCCCCAAGGGATCTCAAAACCGGGCTGCGGAGGCGTATGCGCGTGTATAGGCGATTCTAGCGAGGCCAGCGAGCGCAGGGCCTTGTAATCAAAGGAATAAAGACCGGGTCATTAGGACTTTGAACTCTAAGGGTGCTTATATTGCGTTGGACAATTGGGCTCCTCGTTCATGTCCTAAGTGTGATCTAAGGAGGGCTCTGTGGGCACATGGCGACGTGCGCGTCCAAAGGGACCAGAAGTCGATTAGGCTGTAGCGATCCTGTCTGGCATTAAATTCTAGTGCAAACCTAGGCCAAGGCGGGATCTGTCTGCTGCTGTTGCGCGCGATGGCCACCCATTCATCCCAGATCTCACGTATACATTGGAATCGTTTTGTTCCCCATAGGAGAAGACCAAAAAAATTAAAGTGTATGGGCCTTGCTCGCACAGTTTTAGCTGAGAATACCAATAGAAATCCTTACTACAGGGGACACAACGTTTGAGGGCAATGGGTGCAATATGGATAGGTGTATCTATCTTTGAGGAGGGGGCTTAATACCGCGTGTGTTGTGGCTCTAGCACGAGCTCGGTCCAACTCCGTGGAGTGTGAATGCGGCTTAGACTCATAGTCAACAGGCGCGACCGAAAATTAGGAGTACTATTTGACATAGTGGTGAAAAAAAGCTAGTCGCAGCGCCGCGACGGGAGATTGTTACCGGCGATACATCGCGAGAAAGTGACATACAGTCGGTTTCAGGCCGCCCGATGAAGCAGTCTCTATGAGAATAGCCTAGGAGACCGAAATATGGTTTCCGGTGAGCAGTGTGGGCGGGTGTCTATATATTCGCGTAGTTGGTGGATCTCTTTTATGTCTAGTTCGTTTACCGCTCGATTTGAGGATTTCATCGGAGGACGTGCCGTCACACAAAATTTTGACAATGGGCGCGGGTCGCTTATATTAATCCTGTTAAGTTGTCAAGAATGAATTAAGATTAACCTTGAATGGTATCATGTACAGGCGAGTTCGCGCGGCTTGTTGCTCTATTGTCGCTCGATTGGTTGCTAGGAACAAGGCTTTAAGGAGAGGGCAGCGCGGCATTAACGGCAGACAGCCAAGAACGGACAAGAGGCGCCAACACACTTGCATAAGTCCTGTCCTTGTCTAGCTATGCGTCATTGTTAAGACTATTTTTGGTGCTAATAATCCTTAGCATTCTCTTTGTACTACTTGTCTCTGGTGGCCGATAAGGCATAGGCGGCTCATGGCTTGGGTGGTGAAGCTCGTAGAGTCAGTAAAGTTTATCGTCCCCGCACCTACCAGTTAGGCCACGGGTTGTGACTTGGTACTGGTTACTAGCATTGCTAGGCTCTTGTAAGTGGTTTTGTGATTGTCGTCAATGTATGTACCTGATGTTCACGGTGTGTGCAGCCACCTAGATCGCGACACACCTTTTCAGTCATCTTGAATAGACACAAATTCGGTTGTCATGTCTCCTCTTGGGTTTCCCAGGTCTTAAATCCTAAAAGCTATTACTCTGCCCGGCGCCCACATTGTGGGTGTCGAGCCCATCTCCAATAGAAGCCGCCCGCGGTCGGAGTGCGGAGCGCAGCAACCACGCGTTCCTCACCTGGTGGCGCCTTCCGGTACGGTCCACCGATGCAGGAACAGCTTGGCCGGGGCGGCCATTTCGCGCCTCTCCGGCCAATCTACTACAGGCTAATCTTACCCACCCATCACAAGCTCGGATGAGCGGGATCCAGCATTAACGCCGTGACCGCAAGCGCCAAAGGAGAAACTTAGAAAGACGGCGAAAGTAGAGCGTTTCCGCAAAGAAGATGGGAAATCAAGATGATCTCCGAATTTCACTTTACAAACATTGTCGGCGGTCCGTTGAAAGAGGTACTATCTATAGCTACGATAGGCGGGTCGAAGATCCCCTCCAATGCTCGTGATATTCTTCTCTAAAATCATGTTTTATAGTATACGAATTTCACGAGGGCAGCCTATAAAGCAAAAACAAACTATGTATCGTGATATTTCTGTCCAAAATTGTGAGAATACGATTTTTGGACATATCTGCCAATTTCTTGAGGACGGCTTGTAAAGCAAAATATCATCCGCCATAATATTTTTCTTCAAAGTCGTAAGCCATAACATGCGGTTTTTTATCAATTTGGCTAATTTTGATAGGGCAGCCATAAAGCAAAAAATTGTCTGCAATGATATTTCTCTTTAATATTATGAAATATAACATATGATTTTCGGACATTTTGACCAATGGAAGGGTAGTTCGATAAAATTCCATCCGCAGTTACATTTTTTCCAAAATCGTGAATAGGAGTATACGACTTTCGGATATTTTGGCCAATTTCGGAAGGTGGCTGGGAAAGCAAAAAATCATCTCCCATGATATTTCTATCTAAAATCGTAAGTTATTACGTACAATTTTTGGACCTATATGCTAGACTGCCAATTTCTTCTCGGCATCTCAAAAGCAAAAAATTATTCGCCGTAATATTGCTATCCTAAATCGTGATCTATAGTATACCATTTTTGGGCACTTCAACCAATTTCGAAAAGAATGTCAGAAAGCATCATCTTTTGTGATATTCTCTACAATATCGTAAGCTTATAGCATACAATATTGGGCATTTCGGCCGAATTTCAAGGAGGTCCATAAAGCAAAAATTGTACCTGGTGATATTTATCTAATAAATTGTGAGAATTGGCTTATGATTTTTTTATATTTCGACCAATTTTAGGGGGCCAAAAAGTAAGAAATCGTTTGCCATGCTATTTCTCTTCAAAATTGTAAGCTATAGCATAAGGCCAATTTCTGGAAGATGGTTCAAAAGTAAAATATTGTTCATGTGATATTTTGTCTCCAAAAGCATGAGTTACAACATACAATTTTGAGCATTTTGGTGAATTTTGGAGGAAGGCTCAGAAAGCAAAAAATTGTCGGCATTGCTTCTCTCCAAAATTATGAGCAGCAAGTATAAGATATGTGGTGATTTCAGTCATTTTTGTGAGAGAGGCAGAAAAGCAAAAAGCCATCCTCTATGATATTTTCCTTCAAAATCGTGAGTTATAGGACACGACTTTTAGACATATCTTCCAACGTTTTAAAGGTAGTCCGGAAAGTGAAAAATCGTTCACCGTAATATTTCTCCACTATCATAGCATATAATTTTTTAACATTTCAGCTAATTTCAAGAGTGCAACCGGAAAGCAACAAAACCTTCAATGATTTTTTTTTTCCCAAAATTGTGAGTTGTAGTACAAGATTTTTAGACATTTTGCAAAAAAACAATTTCAGATAATTCGGCCAATATTAGAAGGAAAGACCTGTAAAGTTAAAAGTCGTCTGCAATTATAGTATACATTTTTAGATATTTTGGCCAACTTTAGATAGACCGACCGGAAATAAAAAAAACGTCAACATGATATTTATTTTCATTGAATTATAACTCACGATTTGTAAACATTTCTGCGGGTTTCGAGAGGTAAAAAAAGAAAGTAGCTCAATTAACCCTACATTTTTGAATAACTCTGAGCTTCTACAAACACGAGATTCAATTGTAAAACAACTTTGACTTGAAAATTCGAACATAAATTACAATGCCAATGTCTATCAAAACTTCTGAATAACTCGCAGCTTCGCACTTCTGCTCCTGCGATTCAGTCTCTCTTCATCATAAGATGGGGTTAGAGGTCTTCTTGTGAGGATGACGCCACGCTCCCCTCGCACTCTTTGTTTACACCACATTTCATTAATATTGTTCTCATTCATCCGAATTCCTGTACTTTTATCTCCTTCTTTGCCAACAATAAGGTCTAGGAAAACCTTTTTCACGATCCTGTCTTCCAAACTGTGGAAAGAGATAACTGCAAGCCGACCACCAGAAGAAAGGCAATCAAAGCATCCATAAAGAGCATCTTCAAGGGTTTGAAGTTCGTCATTCACGGCTATCCTTAATGCCTGGAAAACTCGAGTTGCAGTTTTGATCCAACCTTGCCTCCCTACAAGACGTGTGATATGCGATGGATAATATGACAGAGGTGTAAAGATGTCAAACAATGCATGCTGTGCCAGTCCATAGTGTTCGGCGGGCAGTTACTACCATGGTCTTCGCGGCACGTGCCTGTTTCGGCAGTTGTCGGCACAGCAAGAACCGGCATGCACGTGTCAAAAAATCTTCTATTTAAATTTTTAAATTAATTTTTTATTTTTTTAAAAATAACAAATAAATATATATATCGGCACAGTCGGCTCGGCACGTGCTGGGATCTAAGTTTACCGAAACTCGGCTCGGCACAGAAAACCTTGGTTACTACTACTCGGCTCGTAGCCTGACGAGACGATGGTATAGTGTGGACCGGCCCAGCCCACAAGCTTAGTAAGCAAAAGAAATTGTGATGGTTGGTCGAAAATCGTGGCTCAGCTCGAACTGCATATACAATGCAGGCTGACGGGGCCAGATTTGGTCTGCACTGTTTGTGCCGGCCATGGACTTTTTCGACATTCCTAGAGAGATGCATAGAAATAGGGGACCAAGTATGCAAGTCTGCCTTTGTTTTCTAGATCTTGCAATAAATAGTGCATATTTGGACAACTCTGACACTACCTTGGTTTCAAAAACCAAACCTTGTTAGCAAACTAACACTGACCAATACCAAAAGAAACTGACCTTAAATAAGCTCATAAGAAAGGAGTTGCAGTTTCAATTAACACTATCATAAATCAAAGCAGAATCACGATCAAGTTTTAATAGATCAAGAAAAATGGCCAAAAACAAAAAATTTCTAACTAAAATGCATTGGTAATCCGGTTCATTTCTTCGTCGCCGGTTCAATTCAATTCAAAAACTGAACTATAATCCTTTTTAGGGCTTACTTCATAACCACCTTCATGGCACAAAACATTTCCGCATCATTAGTCGGTTGCGTGCTACCATTCAAGATACTTTCATGTTAATAACAAGCACATGTGGAAACAAAAACATTACCTCTAGACCCGACAGAGGTCCGCCGAATAAGATCAATTAGCTCACGACTGGAGTGCAATCCGCCTTTTGAACGTGACTCCACAATTTTTTTCTGAAGAAAATGCCATTTGCTTTCCTCACCATAATCTCTCAGCAAATGTCCCAATTCAGTATCAGGCCAATAATTTAAGATGTCCCCAGCTTTCAAGCCTGCCTGTCATAAAACTGGTAGTTTGGTCGAAATATTGCAACTTCCATGAAACTATGCAGTAAAAAAAAAAAAAAAGAACAGCTTGCTGCTGTCATGTGAAACAAATTGGGCACCTTGCAAGGTTATATCCAGAAGATATGTACCAAATCATATGAGCAAGCTATGTGGAGAACATGGTGTCATAAGAACCGTGGATTAAGAGATTTTGGATTCCATAGGCAAAGAAATTAAGAGGTCAGATACTGCCAGCGCAGCAACATGGAGGGGGAAGAACCTTGTGATCCCTATTGAAATGATGGAATCGGCGTGCAAAGACTGCGTCATATTAACAAGAACCTAAAACTAGCTAGAGAAGATCCTCAATCACTTTAAAACCAAGGCCAAGTAACCTATGGATCAGACTAGCTCCGATCACGACAGGATTATAGATCAATCATTCATGGGATAAGTTATGGGTGTGGACAGAATCGATATCAAATAAGCTGCAGAGATAAACAAAAGAATTGCCACCACGAGACTGAAGTCAAAGACATACAAAAAGATTATTAGCTATGATTTCTATTGCAATTTGGTTTTTTGTTTGTGGACAAGAAAGTGGATTCAAGATCTGCTGTATCAATTAAGCCACTCAAAGACGGTACAAGTTCATTGTTGAAACAACAAAATAACTTGTTAATAGCATCGAAGTAAAGACTTTTGGATCTGTTTGCCATAGTTACAACAAGGATTAATAAATCAAGTATAGATGAACTAATTACAGGATAGATATTTTAGCACAACCTTGAGCACCACTTGACCCAATATCAATACGTGGATTTGGGTTTTACCTTGGGCATTTGCCTCATAAGTGTTTCTACCTCATGATACAAAGGGAAAATAAGCATGTGATATTTGTATGCGTTTGCTTTGAATCCCAGGATATATTCAGCTGGCATCTAAGAATCATTATTTTGCTTTGACATTTCAAACAAAAAAAATATATATTGCTTCATCCAAGTAAGAGAGTATAGGCTCCTAACAGTCTGCGTATTGTATTTGGTTGAAAAGAAGTTAAATCAGAGGAAGTTCTAACTTGCGACAAAATACAATAGTAATTAAGGTATAGACGAACAGAATGAAACGAATTTGTTTTTGTTTTGTGGGTAGGAATAACCTTAGGATCCATACGCATGTCAAGGGGTCCATCCGCCAGTACGCTAAATCCTCTGGCAGCATCGTTTACCTGCATGGACGACATTCCAAGGTCCATGAGGATTCCGTCAACTCCACCACCACCACTGCCACCTGATAGTGACAGGTCCACTTCAGCTAGCACGGATTTGATGAACTTGAAATTGCGAAGGAGCGTATGCACCGTCAATTTGTTGTCATTTCGAGCAAGCACCGCCTTTTCGATCCGTGGACAAGCGTGGGCGTGAGCGACAGGGTCGACATCCAGTCCTACATACACTTCCATCTCTGGATGCTCTCCTATTATCTGCCAACTCACCTCAAATATGTTAGCTGAGATTATTAATTATTCGATTTCTTTGCAATTAAAAAAAATGGTCGTCATATAAGTTATTACGGACGGCGGCAGAGTGTCCGGCAGAACCAAGCGTGCAGTCCACGAAGGAGCGGAGGTGGCAGGTTCGGAAGGCCTGCACCACTTCTCCGAGCATGACGGGGACGTGGCCATGGGGGTCATCATCACCAACATCCATGGTTAATTGGCGGTACAGGTCTCGGTCAAAGTCCATCGAGGACCGCGTCCGGCGCTTCTCATAATCCTCACTATCCACCTTTATCGCTGCTGCTGCGTCATTGTTCGTCTTCTTCTTCTTCTTATTTGCCTTGTTCTTCCTTACCTTCTTCTCCTCAACATCCTCATCCTCACAGGGAGTAATTAAAGGTGAAGCGTTGAGGTGGGGTTTACCACTAGAAAAAGTAGTGTAGCTGTGGAGGGCTCGGAGGCAATTGGGGGAAGAGGAGGAGAAAGGAAGACCACACAAGGACTGATGATGGCCGCTGGAGAAGATAAACAGCAGCCGCCTCGTCGCCGCCATGCTTTCCATCTTCTTCTTCTTTTTCAATTCGTCATCATATTCTGGGATTTGGGATATTGGGATATTTTATGTATCATATTATCATGGGAATGAGAATGCCAACGAGGAGGAAGAACAAAGAGTCGGGCTTCCAAGCACTGGGCCAGTACTGGACCACAATAGACGAGTTTGGAGGCCTGCTTCACGTTAACACGATCACGTTTCTGGCATACGGCTATTTTGAACAGCTCAGTACTCTCTCCCTCTCTCTGCGGCCCAGATATGGAGCCGGCTCCCCTGGTGCGACCGCACCAGGGTGTAGGAAATCCTGCGGTTGCGATCGTGCCACGTCAGCGATTACGGATCACGAGACATCAGATAAAATTTTCGTTCGCTTATTTGACCTATTTTTAGATGTTTTTAGGAAAAACTTTGAACTACAAAATTGTAGATTTTGATGTGATCTACAACTTTGTAGTTGAAATTTTTTTTAAAAAATACCAAACATTATGTCAAACATTTATAATTATCTTTTTGATATACCGTTTGGCATTTTTTAAAATAATTTTCAACTACAAAGTTGTAGATCACATCAAAATCTACAACTTCGTAGTTTAAAGTTTTTCCTAAATATACCTAAAAATAGGTCAAATAAGCGAACGAAAATTTTATCTGATGTCTCGTGATCCGCAATTGCTGACGTGGCACGATCGCGCCCGTTCAAAATCCTACATCCTGGTGCGGTCGCACCAGGGGAGCCGGCTCCCCCAGATATACGTAGAACAGTCAACGTTCAATGTTGGCTCAGAAAGTCAAACACTCCATGTAGGATCAAAAAGTCACAGTAAATCGGAACGACGACCAACAAAAAGCTCCGATTATCACTAATCCCTCTCCCTCTCTCTCTCTCTCTCTCCCTCTCTCCCCGGTAGCTGTGGACATGGATCTATGGCGTGATGAGCGTTGATGTATTGCGTGTTGGTTAACAACAAAATTTGACCCGGGGCAATCGCCATCAATGAGGCCCCCTAAGTCAGTGGCCGCCGGCGCACGCATCGTCACCCACGATCAATCCCAATTACAGCCGCAATCCGAGCTATGTAATGTCACTCCTTCGTCCTCGAGTTCAACAAACGGCTTTGAAAAGGTAAAAACGCCTCCTTAGATCTTAAATTTTTATTCATTTAATATGACTCGGAGATTGTGAGAATGTGATTCATTTGTCGCTGCCTACTGCAGATGGAGGAAGAAGAGGCGAGCTACACGATGGATGAGGCGCTGATCTCGATGGGGTTCGGGACCTTCCAAGCAATGGTGCTTGCGTACGCCGGGATGGGCTGGGTCTCCGAAGCCATGGAGATGATGCTTCTCTCCTTCGTCGGCCCAGCCGTGCAGGTCCAATGGGATCTTTCCTCTGGACAGGAGAGCCTAATCACCAGCATTGTCTTCGTCGGTATGCTCATCGGAGCTTATTCTTGGGGCTTAGTCTCCGACACCTACGGAAGGAGGCAGGTCCTTTCTCTTCTCTTCTCTTCTCCTCTTTTCTTAACTTGCCATTATGATATGATACGACTCCTAATTTTTCAGGAAGGGATTTCTGTTTACTGCGCTAGTTACTAGTATTGCTGGTCTCTTGAGTTCCTTTGCCCCCAATTACGTCAGCCTCATCATTCTGAGGTTCTTCGTTGGCATCGGACTGGGAGGAGGCCATGTGCTTGCATCTTGGTTCTTGGAGTTCATCCCTGCTCCCAATAGAGGCACTTGGATGGCTGTCTTTTCCTGCTTCTGGACCGTTGGCACCATAGTTGAGGCTTTACTTGCCTGGGTAATCCCTTGGTCTTGCCCTTTATCAGTTTTGTTTCTGAAATTGTTTCATGCGTGTGTTCCCTATATGATGATTTTTTAGTTTAAGGTAAACTCAAATTCTGCATGAACCATGGAGTTTCTTGAGATACATCCATCCATCTCTCAATCTTCCAAAAAATGTTGTTTTACATTAACAGCCAGACATGAATGTGATTTTTCTTTCGGTGTAACGGTTTCAATAGATGCTTTTCAGTAACCCTGTTATTTTCTTTCTGCAAACGCTCATGTAGCTGGTAGAAAGCTTTATATGATATATCATTTTTGAAAAGAAGAGCTTTCTAGTTATTTTTTACTCGCAGTCATCATTTTTGTAATTAATTTTCTAAGTTACCTTCTTTTCGCATATACAATGACATGGTAATCTTGAACCACTGAACCATATGGAGCTTCAGGAAGAAACAACATCTACCTTCCAAAACAACCCCGTGCTCCAGCTAGGACTAACATGTGTCACAACATAGAAGTTAGGTAAATGTAATAAATACTATGTCCTTGCCGTCGATGGCATTGCAGGAGTTCTGAAGCTCAGATCAATTTCGGTTGATGTTCTTATATAGGCAATTCTCATTTTAATTATTTTGTAATAAATGCCTATTGATATGCTATTATTTGAAGCATTTAGCTAAAGAATATCTAGACTTGCAACTGAATTACTAAAAGTAGCAATTTAGTGACTTCAGGATAAATTCCTATGCGAAGGCTCATAAGTCTTCACTGTTCAGCACTTATTTTGTTCACGTGCTATTCTGCAGGCTGTCATGCCAACGTTGAACTGGAGGTGGCTACTAGCTTTGTCTTCTCTGCCATCATTTCTATTGCTCCTTTTCTATAGCATTGCGCCCGAGTCCCCTAGGTACCTTTGCATGAGGGGTAGAATGACCGAAGCGACGTCCATAATGGAAATGATTGCTAGTGTAAACCGTAAAACTCTTCCGTCGGGAGTGCTTGTATCTGATTGTCAAAGCGCACGCGATGTAGACTCTAGCCTCTCTGAAGAAGCTCACTTAATCGCCGTTAAAAGTAAGGAAATCCCCTACAACGATAACGAAGCAACGTTAGGAGGCTTCAATGCTTTGTACAGGCTCTTTTCACCGCAATTGATCAAATCGACTCTCCTTCTTTGGATAGCATTCTTTGGTAATGCATTTTCATATTATGGCGTTGTGTTGCTTACATCGGAATTAAATAATGGCTCTCGGCTGTGTACAACAAAGGATATCCAATCAGTTAAATCAGATAACAGTACCCTCTACAAAGATGTATTTATCACCAGCCTTGCAGGTAAGAGTACTACTGGTACTTGAGCGTGGACTTGTATTGACCCCAAATGATTAAGACTTTAGCATTTTCTTCTTCCCAGAGCTTCCTGGACTTGTATTGGCAGCAGCAACTGTTGATAGGATTGGGCGAAAGCTATCCATGGCAGGCATGCTTTTCATAAGTTGTGCTTTCCTGATGCCACTGGTACATCATCAGTCTGAGCTTTTAATGACCATCCTCTTGTTTGGGGCTAGGATGTTCGTCAATGGAAGCTTCACTATCATTTACATATATGCACCAGAGGTTAGTTATTAATTAAAATATTATACATATGCAAAATTCTATAATGAAACGTTTACGCCTCGTCAGTATATATCCCCCTCGTGTTTAAATAAAAAAACAAATTTTATGATCATTTTTTGGAAAAGCTTCTTGTAGATTATGATAAGATCTACAGCTTTAATGTTCAAAACTTTTTTAAAAAATGCTTCCAAAAAGGTATTTTAGGGCTCCAAATTTTAACGGGTTTTAAAACAGTTTTTAAACTCGCTTCAAATCTGTTAAACTTTGGAACCCCAAAATACATTTTAAAAAATATTTTTTGGAAAAACTTTAAATACGAAAATTGTAGATCTCGTCAAAATCTACAATTTTGATGTTTGAAATTTTTTTCAAAAAGTACTTGTAAATAGATTTTTTAAGTCGTTACATGGAGTGACGTGGTATAACCATTACACCCAAAAATCTCTCTATATATTTAATGTCTGATGCTGGCTAGCATCTCATACTGATTTTGTGGGTATGTTTGTTTGTGCACAACATGTAGATATATCCTACGTCTGTGAGGGCTACTGGAGTTGGGAGTGCAAGTTCGTTCGGGAGAATAGGAGGAATTGTGTGCCCGCTTGTGGCGGTCGGTCTGGTGCATAGCTGCCATCAAGCTCAAGCTATTATTTTGTTCGAGTTTGTATTATTCTTTTCGGCATTAGCCGTATGCTTCTTCCCGTTGGAGACCAAGGGCCGCAAACTCACGGATTCTGTACAGTCTATGAAATAATAGCATTTTATGTATATATACAATGGATAGCAATTGATCTCTCATACATATATATAGTCATAAACATGCCACTTGTGTAACTTACATAGTGAGATTTTCGCATTTCTCACATCCGGAAGAAATACAATGTAGTTGAATTTTATCAAATTTATAAAATTGTTACAGCTTAATCGAAATGAGCCTGAAAGTTCTGGTTGGATATCCAGGTCGTCGATCTATCGGACTGTTGGGATGCAAAAGATTGAATTTTCCGGAGCAGGACACCCATTTTCCCCTAGTCCTCAATTCTCGCAGCTAGATTTTCTTTTCTTTTCATGCTAATGCTTCGTCATCTCCATGCCACACCTCAAGGACAAAAAAGGACGCTTTGTGAAATTTTTTTATCCCTCTGTCGGTGTAAAAACGATGAGGTACGGTTTTGTTGGAAGTTCATAGTTGAATTTTGAGTTCTCATCTGCGTCGGCGTAAAAAGCATGTGGTACGCTTTATGAATTCTTTTTATGCATGGAGTAAAGCATATAATTAGTAATAAAAATAACCATAATTGTTCCACTCTTCAAACAATATTAGTCTCATTCTTGCGGATGCGACGACAAACAATCCTGGGAAGCCCAAAAACCAAAAATGATTATAACAAATGGCATGTCGAGCAATGCTGTCTTCAAAGATAGCTTGTATTTTGGCAGTGCTGAGCATTCTTGTTTAGTCTCAGACACAGCTATATAGCTGTATAAATTCAAACATTTCTGTTTTGAGAAAGATAAATTAACTTTTGAGAAAAGTGAGGTGTTATCATGCGAAGCATTGGTGGTTGAAATGAAGGATAGCAGAACATCGCTGCAGCACAATAGAAGAGCTTACTAGCAACCTTTGCGTGATCAGCCACCGTGCTATGAAATTCATAAGAGACAAAATAATTTTTTTTTTTAAAAAAAAGGTAAAACCCTTGCAATTGACAAGAAACAGATTCTTGATTGATCAGCTTCGTAATTGAACAGCTTGATGCAAGAAATAAGACATTCGACCAAATCAAACACCATAAAAACCAGGAAGTTAGAGGATGCATGCAATCTTCATTGAGAGTAGGAAATGACAACGTGTAGAAAACATGCCTGCGGCTGAAGGAGAAGCGTATTTTCACACCTTAGTCCTTGGCATCAAAAATTGTCCCATATGTAAAATTGACAGAAATCCCATGCCCCTACTCTTTGCTTCTATTCCATATCTCCACAATTCAAATAAATATTTACATATATATTTTGAAAAAATTTTAAACATAAAAGTAATAGACTTTTATGAGATTTATAATTTTTATATTAAATATTTTTCTAAAAAAATACTTCTCAATAAATATTTTGAAACTTCAAAGTTAATAGGTTTAAAAATATATTTAAAACCGGTTAAGACGATAAAACTTTGAATTACACCTATTAAGAAGTATTTTTGAAAAAAAAAAAAATTCAACATGAAATTTGTAGATCTCATCAAAATCTACGACTTTCATGTTAAAATTTGTTTTCAAAAAATACATATATGTATTTATTTGGAGTGTGAAAATAGAGAATGGAAGCAAAGAGGGGAGCAGAGGATTTCCATGTAAAACACCCTCCTGTTTACACTTCGACGCAATAATTCCTTCCCCCCCTCAAAGTAAAATAAAAGAATATTATAGCACAAGCCTCGAGTCAAAAAAAAAAAAGAAAAAAGGCAGTCTTTGTGTTTGTTTACAATAACTCTTTCTTCTAAACATGGAGTAAACATGGACTTGGTAGGACAACTATCCCTTCTGGTACAGAGTGTCTTTGTATATATTGTATTTTTGCTGGCTCAGTTAATCTTAGGCTTCCGCCGCCTTGGTCTCAGCACAAACCAGAGAATAGCAAATACGACAAGGAAAGCGGGAATTGTAGTCATGTCAAACTCTATGTCGACTTTCCGTTCACGTGTGCACTGGACTGGATGTAATGCAGCAAGGGTAGAATTTACCATATCAGTTAATCTGTTGACAGATGAATTCAAAACAGGGTTAATGAACAAGCAGTTGATACAGCATCAACTAATTATATCTCACGGTTAGTATACAAATCTAGATAGATAAACTACCCAGCAAGCTGCCAGATCCTTGAAATTTGAACAGGAAAGGCATTTTGTATACCGTAATAGAGAGAGAAAAAAAAAAAACTGAAAGAAGACATATAAGGCAGTTGGTAGTTACCCTCTCGAGGCGCCTTCAAGCATTGGAAGAATCTTTACAGCATCTCCATAACGTAACCCACCAGATATATGAGAGATCTGTGAAAGTTCAAATGAGTTAATTAGATACGAGCGAAAGATGAGGATCAAAATCACTTACTTACCCTCCTCCAAAGAGCAACCACTGAGTTATATTTCTCCACCAAAACTCTTTCATGGATTTTGAATACCTTGAAACCTTGTGCAGCTTTGTCTTGTTAAGTTGCAAAAAAGAAACGAGATCCACCAAGAGGATAACGAAGCCAAATAAATGTCAAAATAAATTGAAAGGAATAATTTTTCTCTAATAAATGTTGGATTTCGAATTTCTCTCATTAAACCTTATAAAAGATCTTAACAGATACCACGATGTTGCTAGTGGGGTTGGACAACTGAAAAAATATATCATGATGTCACATTACTGGACCTGACCTACGTCAAATTGGTAAGCCTGAGATGTGTATTTGATCCCTATGTTTAACACTATTTAATTAACTCAAAAAAACACAAAGACTAGCATGAACTATCAGATTGGCCATAAAACAAAAAAATAGCAAAGGATACTTGTACGTTCCATAATAAGACGATGAATGGCAGAATTTATAGATTGGATAGATTCCTCAAGAGCAGTAATTATGTAACTTCGAGAAATTGCATCCGACTGGAACCGAGAAACATGCCAGCCTTGAGAAGTGATTGACAAAGGATTGCATCCTACAGACCAAGTCCAATCCTGCATAGGAAGAAGAGAATAGCCCTCAGCAAAACAGATTTAAGAGAATATATCTAAAGAACACAAGTTGGAATCAGTAGTTCATTTAGACAATGAAGTAGTGCGCTATTATGCCCATCATATTCAAATTTTTTTTCTTATCTAGGTTCGATGCGTTTTCCCCTCCCAACGAAAGGCATTTGGTGACAGAATCCACAAAAAATAGACATCTATGTACCTCTATTGCAGTTTCATGTGCCTGACTGTAAACTAGATGAAGTGGTAATAATCCAGCCAGATGTTGAGCAGCAGCAGCAATTGCAGCCTTAGTGGGCCTCCTTCAGAACAAATAATCAACATCAAATATAAACCATTAAGATAGCTAATGAATTAACATGGCACCAGTATTGCGGCCAAGTAGACGAGTTCTACGTTCACTGACTGCAAATTAAGCTAGAACAACTTGAATAACAATGCAGAAATACATGAATGGAATTTTATTTGTAGCATTGCAAACCTTAGATCCAACAAAAGTGACTTCCCATTGCATTGCAAATGACTTTCCCAGGATGACTGGCCAGACTGAACAACAATGATCATATCTGCGAGTGCCTTCGCCTGATAGTGTTTGTCCACTAACAATGGTTCATTTTGAATGAACCAGAAAATGGGAACTTCAAGGGTAGACCTAGAATTGGAGTGAGATCCTGCATCATAGGAACTGAAATAAAATGATCTGCCGCTTGTAAAGTACACCTATAGTTTCCTATCTTCCTTTCAGTTAACTTAAATCAGCTATTTGTTCTTAGATCGAAACAAGAGAATGAGCAATCATACAAACACTGCTAGCAAACAAAAAGATAACTACATCTAAACCATCCATACTTTATAAAGGGTTAAAGGGTGAAGTTGGAGAAAACAAGTTCACAAAATCCATCAAAATTCTATATATCTTGCAGTATTCAATCAAAGAGATGATTGCGGACAGCATCAAAAGATCCTCAATGTAGGAAAACTTGGAAGCAACAACCCACCAAGTAACAATGCGACACTGTTAAGTGCTAACTATTGAGAAAGTTGATACCAAGTAAAAGGTACCTCTCAGTGAACCATGCTCGCTCAACTTCTTCAATTGGTGTTGTAGGATGGAGGAATCCAAATAAGTACGAATAGTTGTTCTGTAAGTCCCATTAACTAGTAGGAGGGGCACTGTTGCTGCACGGCGAGCTACAGAGAAGGCCATCATCAAGGCAGCATCTTCAGAGAGTGACAACCTAAACAGTTAACAGAAGTAATGTGACTATGGCAAATAGTGCATATTATATTTTCTAAAGGGTCATTAGTTTTGCGCGTTTGCTCATGTCTGAACCAGTTATACACTACACACAAAGTGTAGTACGTTAAACCATAATAGAAAGGTTGTAGACTTCTAACTTCAAAGGAAAAAAGGATAATTATGATCCATATACATACAACTGCCGACTGAACATGGCCTTTTGAGATGGCGGTAACAATGACGAAAGTCCATCTTCAAGGGTCTCAAAATTCACAGGTAGTTGTTTGACGCTCCGAAGCTTCTGTAAAAACAATTTTGATCAGTTAATTTAATACCAGAAAAGAAAATAAAAGAAAAGCCAAAAATAGAGTATTCAACTCGCCTCCTCCGTGATGAAAAATAGTTGAAATGATATCTTTTCATAGTAGTGGTACGCCCCATCAGCCACAGAGGGAGCAACAATGTGTCTCATGGAGTTCCACAAAGTAGCCCCAAGATGAGCGAGAAATGAATCATGTGCAACTGTGTAACTCTGGAATTCCTGTATCATTACACGGTCTTTTTTAGACATCACTAGAACCTTTATGCAGTGTTTTTGAAACCCGGCTTGTCCCAACCTATAGCCTGACCAGCTCAACCAATAATAGTAGTTGAACTGGTTGAATCAACCAATTCAGAGGGTTAAACCGAGACCCAGTACGCTGAGTGGTTCAATCCAGTTTCCAGATTTAAAAAACTGCCTTTATGCATCAGCCATCACGTGATAGAACGTAAATGTCAAAACTCAAAAGAGAAGAATGAATATTGATACCTCCTGCAGCTAACAAGTATAATAGATAAATTGGCTTACCTCAACTGTATCACTGAACAAGTTCCAATTCTCCATTCGCCTTAGTGCATCAATAGCTTTTCTCCTATGGCTTGCGTCATATTCTTCATTCTTGTACCCCTCCAATTCATTTTTCAAATCACGCATCCTCTCATCCAGTTCTGTGTCAAACATACAAAGGATGTTCTTTTCATTGGGGTAAGCATGATTACTTTTGAGCCACGATCTAGAGTTAGACTTTTCATGAAATAGTCGACTACATTTCTAATATCTAAATTTCAATTAAGGTACTCCACAAACTCCGATTTTATCTGCAGAATCAACCTTCTACTTCTAGATGATAATCTTTTATTTCTATAATGTAACTCTTATCCCCAAAACACATGCTTATTACAAAGATATACCTTATGTTTTTTTGGTTCAGTATCATGATACTATATCAGAAATGGTGCAAGTTGCAGTTAACCCTAAGCTCGCCATCTTAGTATAATTGATGCTTCTGTAGCAACAACTACAATGCAAGGAAGAAAGAAAAACTAGAAGAAAAAATGACCAGAACATACCATCACATAGGGCGAGCTTGACCTTTCTTCCTTTACAATGTTTGAAAGCAAAAAGCTCATATATATCCATCTCGGCCAACAAAATATCTATGGCTTGATGATCCTGAAACACATTTTAAGGTTAGTTAGACAAAGTGAACAATTTTAATTAAGTTAGAAATGTCCAGTATGAGTATTAAGAAAACAGGATAGAGAGACATGGATCGGACGGGCATGTGCAGTAATACTCCATTGATAGAAAATTTGTTGCAAGATAAAGATCTTTAATCGAATCTACAAAGTTAATTCTTCAAGATTAAGATCTTTAAACGAATCTACAAAAATTGCCTCTTATTTTTGGAAATTAAAAAGCTAATCAGAAGTGCTATAGGCATCATGAGTCGAGATATTATGGTCAAAGACTCAAAACTTAATCTACAAACTCAAGCCTGTATGGTTCCTCAGCACTTATACTCACTTAACTTTAAGAGAAATTTTATTCATCAAGGGCCCTGATGGTCCTGATACTATCTAAACCACAAGATATGCATCCGGATATGTACCACACGTATCCCAATACACAACAAGTGGTTTTGCTTGCATCAACGCTCCTAATAGCCCTAATGAATAGTGGTGCTCTAATTTTAAATACATCAAGAGATGTATGCCTAGAGGATATGTGCGAGCAAATGAGAAGCAAACATAAATTTAAATCTATAAAGCAAGGACGCCTCAAATTGGCCAGTAAATGTCGGGCACAGATTCGGCCAGGAACGGCAAGGATACAGATCCGACATGCACAAGCCGTGTCCCCTTCAATTTTGGGTCTTGTTGCAGGGCTTATTTCATCCATGACGCAGCCTAGACGCGTCTGGTTGCATACTTCTCTTACATCAACCCTCACCATTGCTTGTCCTCCCCAATATTCCTCTCCTCCGATGCAAATCTGCGATTGAGACTAGCGAATACCACCACCTCCGCAGGCCACGCCAAAGCATAAAGCAGATCCCCCATTGTCTCCCAAGACCCGCCAATCACTGTCGCCACCGCCGCGGAGCAAAAGAAGCATAATAGTTGGCGGAGGAAGAAGAGCATTATCTGATTGACAAGTACGCAGAGATGCAGCTCGATGGCAACCTCCATTTTGAATGATTCGGCCTGATCGCTACTGCCATGAATGCTGTCCACCATCGCAGCGATCCTATCGCTCTACCTTCCTCTTGATTCTTTGGAATCTTTTGGTAGGGGAAAGTAGTAGCCTATGATGCTTGTGAATTAAATTTTTGTAATTAGGGTGTAAAGAATATTTTCTTACTCTAAGTTTGAGATGGATGCTTGGAATTGGTCAGCAGAAATTTCCCTTACTTCTGTGGAGTTCTATGTCTTTCTTTTCTCTTCGTTTAATTTATCTTGATTTTCTTAGAGGCTTTGTAGCACCTTCTCTCTCTTTCTAGAACTTACAAGAAGCAGTGGAGGAGAACGATGTAAATACAGATTTTTTTTTTTTTTTTTTTGTTATGCTTTTAAGGCTTGTCGCTCCTAAAAATTGGGATTCTATGTTTTTCTTTTTCATAGATTATTTGCTTTTTCTTTTATTTCACTTTAGTGGTTTGTTTAGGCTTCGTAACCACTGTTCAAAAGCATATTTTCTTGATGCAAATATACAACAACAATACTTTTTACATAAAATTATATAAATGATATACATTATTAAATATTTTTGTCATCCTTCTGTGTTGTGCCCATGCTTTCTTAAAAAATGCCGAATCCCTATGTTTGTATCGTATTCATGTCGTGTTCCTAGTCTACATACGCGTTTCATAGATTAAAATTCAATTGAATAAAAAAAAATAGCGTAAACAATCAAATTACATGCATACATCACCAAATGAAGAAAATCTTTCTCGAATAGCATCCTGCAGTCTATCTTCTGCTTCATCTTCCGTAATTTCTGTGCAATACAAAGAATAATGAGAATTCATGATGTTGAAAATCATCAAACATACACCTTAAGGTCAAACAGAAGTTTATGTATAGAACAATGAAAAATCATAGAAGTAGCAAACAAACACAAGTATACACTTTGCAAAAAGTACATATCCTTATCGCCAATTTGCTAATTTTATTGGGAAAAAACCACTGTAGTATAAGGACTTGTTGAAGGCCAACATTCTTTTTTTTTGGGTCTTTTGTAATCATGCACTTGTAGCTGAATCTGCCCAAACTAATAAAGCGTTGCTAAATGCATTAATATATTTAGATAATTGTCAGACATAGGTTCCTTTAGACGTTTTGTCTATGCAACATAAAATCTATCATGCACTTAATGGTTTCAACTCTCAAGTTGACAGGAAGTTCAAGAAATTTTTATCTAGCTTTAATGTGCCGAATCCATAGGGATCCAGCACAGAGACGGCCGGAATGGCCGATCCGGCCGTCTCGTCCGTGCCGACCGACGATTCGAGCCGATTGCACCGCCTGTGCTGACCGACAATTCGAACCGACTGCGCCGCATGGCGCGGGCGGCACACATTCGGCTCGATATTGATGTGGCGCGGGCGGCACACATTCGGCTTGATTTTTTTTTTAAAACAAAAAGAGGTTCATTGTTCATCTTCCTCCTCGCGAGAAGAAATATGAACAGTAAATGAGTCACCAAACATGACCCGATTTAAGTCACGCCGGGTGAGACCCAACACTAAATGAATCGTGTCTGCGACCCGTTTGGGTCGCCTGGGCGCGACCCAATCATGCGACCCGGTCAAGTCACGCCCACGTGACCCCTTTTTTTCTTTTTGAGTTTATTATAATTTTTTTAATTATTTAAATAGCACATTTTTATAACTTATAAATTTTTTAAAAATAAAAAAATTTGTACAGATCGGCACGACTCGAGTTTGGAATTTACTGAAACGCAGCACGAAATAGCCTTGGTTATCATTACAGAAATAGTTAAAACATCAGAAAATTTCTTATATAATATGACAAATGGGGATCTGATGAAATTGTTATCGCATCAGAAATTTGGTTTCTGGTAACTTAATTCTTTCATAGAATACCCACCCTTCTTTAAGGAACAATTTTCATAGTTTGCCATCATATAAGAAACTGGAATCATTGAAAACCACCAACTGTTATGTCTATTTTAACAAAGTGGTATAATCCAAGAGCTTCACAGCTCTATATTCCACTATGTTAGACGTCATTGAAATTATTCATTACTCATTATCTTAATCCAACCAGCATTCTAGACAGGAAGCCAGCTCAGTCTATGAAGAAGAGATAAATGAAATTTGTAGCTAACAATCATAAGTTTTTGAGATTGATCCTCATAGACAACCAGTGAGGCATGCATTAGACTTGCTGAAATGATCTGAGTTAAAGGATGCAGAATAATTAGGTGAGAAATGTTTGTAAACGAAAAGAGAGAAGAGTTGAGATAGGTTCCGTTTTCCTCATAAGCTGGTGGAATCTCTCCAAAGGAATCAAAAAAATGATATGATATACAGGACATCTATGTAATTACGGTTTCAACAGAACACCATCAATTCTTCTTCTGTAAACTAATACCGTAAATGAAATAAAAGCCTTACGGCCATTACCTGCGACTGCACCAACTGTTTTTCCAACATTTGGTAGACTGATGTTTGTACGAACACCCTCCCCACCAACTGCAGGACCCCAAGAGAAAGGTCCTGCACTCAAATCAATAAATGCCCACCTGGAGGAGAATACCAACAGTGAATTATTCCACTTGATTAGCTCAGTCACAGGTACACTAATGGCTAAACATGACAATACATACCTTCCACTCCCTATCCATGCGTCTGTAAGGCAATCAGCATGCACAGCAGTCAAATCTCCTGCCTTCAGCTCTGCTTCCAAAATAAGCTTCATGTAGCCATTCTTGTCGTGCAAAATCTATAAAAAAAGGCAATAAAAAAGGGAGAGCAACCGACTTATATATTTCCAATATGATAAAGAATCTTGCTGTTGGTTGGGGGAGGGGGGTGGGGGGAGGATGGGGTAGGGTTGATATAATTGAGGAAGATATCATAATACCTGAACAACTTTGTTGTGGATGAGTTCATCAAACCTCTTCCCATTATTGAAGCTTTCAACACTATCCAAAGC